>OW569405.1:103659353-103928619 GCA_937654795.1 Cistogaster globosa
CAGAGAAGATTTTTTGTAAATGCTAAAAAACTTGCTGTCAGTCAGGGTCCACTAAAAGTAGAAATCTAGAAAAGGGTAGGAAAAGAAAAGGAAGGTTTAATTTTAAGAACTGAATATTTTTGTAGGTTCTTTAGAGCTTGACAACAATTTAAAATTTTCATAGTTACTTTAAAAACAAAAATCTAAACGGTTTTATGTTTTTTTCTATATCTTCGAGGTGCGCTATTTTAAAGCATCGTAGAGGCAGCTATGTAAGCAGGATTTTTATATTTATAAATACCCCACTGTGCGTTGACATGCCTAAAATCAGACGGCCTTAAATCACGCAAAAATTACGTACCGTACTCGTATGTGTGCAAAGATAAATTTAAATTTAACAAGCAGACAATTGAATAAAAATATTTTATTTTAACAGAACTAATCTTGCAGTTAACAGAGAACTGTTAACCACTTTACAGACGTTAGAGTTTTGACCTTCATGAATACAAATGCTTAACAAGGGAATATTAGGCTCTGTTCATATTTTGATATGGGAAAACTTTATTAAAGTGTACTGAGAGCGATTGAAAAAGTTAAATTTGCAAAACAATTCTTAAAGAACTAGAAAATTGTTGCGAATAAGAAATACTTTCTTTTAACATAAGCGGCCATATGGAAAAAGATTATAGAGACTGTTGTAACATATTATATAAAGGGTCCGCCAAATAATTTTTTTAAATGCTATAAAAAAACTACTGAATATTTTCTTAAATTTCTTATTTTTATTTGAAAGTACAATCCTTCCGGTCAATAATGGAAAATACCCAGCAAAATCGGTCCAATTTTAAATGTGCAGCTGTATTTCAACAATGGCTTCACGAATACTGTCCTTTAAGGCGTCAATTGTCTCTGGCTTGTCGGCGTAACACTTATCTTTGACGGCACTTCAGGAATAACAGTCCAACGGTGTCAAATCGCAGCTCCGAGGTGGCCAAACGACATCAGCTCTGCGGCTGATAATGCGATCTTTAAAAACAGGGCGCAAAACATCGAATGTAGCTTTGGCTGTGTGGCATGTAGCGCCGTCCTGTTGAAACCAAATGTAGCTAATGTCTTCCTCTTCAATTTTTGTGAACAAAAATTCGATCAACATGGTCCAATAACGATCACCATTGAAACATTGATCGCCACTTCTGGCTCGATTTTCTTTATCTGAAAAGATGAATTTTTTCGGCAAAGCGAAGCGAAAACGCATTGGATGGTCAGTTGGCTTCAACTCCTGAACCAATTGGACTTTGCATGGCGTCATACGAAGGTCCTTATGCAAAATTCGTCTCAATGATGTTCAATTGTTGAGAACGACGGTGAACTGATGTTGATGACGCTTTCTGCCACAGCAGCATTATTCTCAGGTCTACGCACTGTTTTTGGCTTTTCACTCTTTGGTTAATCGATGGATGCCAGTTTCTTTTACTTTTTTCACAAGATAACGAACATACGGAGCTAACGGTGCTTCTCTTCTGCCAAAATCCGTACGCAATTTTCGCACACATTGTGCAACATTACTATGATTTTCAAAGTAATTTCGCAATATTTCCCAGCGTTGTTCAAGCGTTTAAACAACCATATTCGTTCAGCGGAAAGATAAATTATTTATCTGTCAAATTAGACATGAGCTAAGTGTTACCATTCACGAAATAAGCAATAGTTGAAAAACAAAAAAAAGTTAGATGGCGGACCCTGTACAAATTATAGTTCAGGGACCGTTTAGTGGGATATCCGAAATAATTATTAAGTTTTTTAATATTTCTCTGGAGGATTATGGGAAAATGCAGAGTGACTGGCTTAACACACAAATGGCTTATGCCTAGACTGAGACCTGACCAAACCTTGTTTGGCCCATTCATTTACCTTCTCTTTTCCCGAAATTAAACTTAAATTCACTTTTTTCCAAAACCTAAGGAAAAAAAATTGAAGCATAAAAAAGTGGTAAATTTTTATTTCTTTTACTAATGGGCCCAAAAATCATTGCTACCAAAACTCCATTTGGAACTCAGCGCAATATTTATATGTCTTATTCTGTAATTCTCATTGCTGAATCTAAATCTTGATGGCTAAAATAAACTACGGCAAAAAGTGTTACAGAATAGCACTTGTTGCCAAAAATCATTTTATTTTTAGATTTCCAGCGATTGAAATTAGCTTAAGCGATTTACAGAATAAGGAAATACAATTGGTGTGTGTCTGAGATTTAAATTTCGAAATTAATCTTCGCACACAACCTTAACCTTTATAATGCTGAGACTCTTAGTTGCCCCTGTATCACCTAATTTCTCGTAGCTTGATCAATGCCCTTATGCTACCATTATTTAAGCAGTCACTTAATTCTGTCCCTTGGCAGATGAATTAATGCAGTAGTTTAATAATTGAAAGTTGACTACAGATTATCGGCATCAAATATTTCTATAAAAAAATTTTCTTTGGTAGATGGTATAGTTCAGCGTACTGTTCCTTTTTTTTATCTTGAATAAACAATTCAAACTTCGTGTTTTCCATTTTATGAGAGAACTTGCAAGATTAAAGCTGATGCGTGTGTCTTTTTATATCTTTATTTTTATTTTTCTTTTTGTTTTATTTTGTTTTTTACTTAAGAAGATTTTATTTTACTCCTCTTTTTTCTGTTAATCCAATACCATTTTTTTCTGCTTACGCCGGAATGTATTGGTGTCTGTGCTGGGAATGGGTACATGTGTTTAAGTGTGATCACGCACAAAATTATGTTATTTGCATAAAATTTTTATGCATTCAATTCTCCTTCGCCAGTCTCAGACCTGTGGTAAAATGACAAAAAAAAAAAAAGAAATATTTAATTAGTTTTTTTTTTGCATCACAACAAAATGAAAGAAATAAAATAATTAAAAATGTTAAAAAGAAATTGACAAAAAATAATTAACAAAAAAATCCTCTCTTAGTTTGTTTAAGTGGTTCGAAAGACAATTAATTAAAATTTTATTTAAGAAAAAAACTTTGCGATTGGATGTCCTTTAAGTTACTTCTTTTAATTTTTAATTTTTTAGTATTTTGAGAGAATTTGCATAGAAATATATTATAAGGTTTCAGACGATTACTTGCGGGCTGCTGAGACTTCACCTCAAACACTTGTTAAGGCAGGAGGACTTTTAGCTTTTGCAGACTGTCCAAAAAGCGTCTCACTAATTCTAAGGAGGTTTGCTCCTCCATCCACAAGAACTTAGTAGGTCCTTTACCAAGCCAACCAATCTATTTTTCGGCGATAAACCTATTTAAAAAGGTTCCTCTCCAAGATAAAGCATGCCGTTGGGTCCCTGTTTTAAAAGGCATTTTTTTAGAAACCTTGTGGTTTACTCTGTATTTCGATTCAAAAGAAAATCACTCGAATTTCCAAAGCTTATACATTGCGTTTCAAAAGTGTTTTCTTTTGAATCGAAATAGAGAGTAACCCCTTTTGAAATTTAGTTTGCAGCTCTATCACTGGCAAAAGAAAGACGTTTGAACTCGAAATGCTGTCCGAAATTTCTTTCTTCATACCAGGCACTAGAATAGTGACATAACACTCTTGCATCAATAAAGTTACCCAGATATTAACCTTAAACCTTTTTGTCGTGTTCTTTTGTTGCTCTTTCGGTTCATTAAACGAAATCCAGATTTATTTCGCTAGTTCAAGGGTCTTGAAATCACTCGCGAAACGTGGACTAAAAGCATAAAAAATATTTTAATTTTTAGAATATTTTTTTTTTAAATGAATGCGTTTTTATCTTAAAAATGTCAAAATAAAAGCCAACTTCAAACGCTAAAACTAATTATGGGCTGGTCCGCCTTATTATATTCCATATTCTCAAAAGTTTTAAAAACAAATGAAGGAAATTTTAATTTATTAAAAATATTTGTGCTGTAAAACTGACAGTTTGGTATTTAAAAAAAATATTTAACACCAGCAGTTGTTGTAACATAAACGGAGTTGAAGAATGATATAAAAATCATTCGGAAGACAATTACATGAACGCTTTGGAACAGTCGGATATTCAGCTTAAGCTGTCTAAACTGGATGGTTTTTTATGCAAGTAAAAAGATCGCACAGCATCAGAGCCGCTACAATGATCACAATTTATTTATTTTATGTATTTATTTTTTCCGTACATCATTGATTTTTTTTAAACGTAATTTAAAAGACTACTAAAATTTTTAACCTCAAAAAATTAATGCTCTATGAAATATCGACCATCTTCTTAGTTTTTTAAACAACTTTATAAAAATTTTTCTTAAATTTAAAGTGCTGCTTTGAACAAATATTCTCTAAACAATTGTAAATACATTTTGATAAAGTGCCAACCAAATACATTTGGTCTTGCCAAAATACAAAATTTAATTTAAAACTTGCAAGAAGCGAGAGGGAAAAAGAGTTAAAGGGTTGAAGGTCATGTTTATTTACATAGAAAAGGATGCTACAAACAGAGTGTTAAACTGACACTCCAACACCCAATAACAAAAAGCAGCAGTAAAACCAGTACCAAACAAATTAACTAACACATACTTGCAAACAATTTGTTTAAATAAAATTTGGATTAACTTCATGATGACGATGTAGTCTGAGATAAGCGTAGTGATAATGATGATGCTGGTAAAATTTTTAAACGCCAAGTTAAAGCATACGAAAGGTGTTTAAACTTTTCACTTTTTACTTCTTACCTTTTATCAGTATTAATTGGAAAAGTTTTGTCATAATTAAAAAAAAAAAAAAAAAAAACAACTACAAAAACAAAAATAACCAAAAAGTTTTAATGAAAGAAAAAAAAAAAAATAAGAAAATATTTAGTTATAAAAACTGACGAAAAAATAAATAAATAAATAAATTTCTAATTATACACTTTGTTAAGTGTTTCTGTTGTTGTTGTACAACAGTAGCAATAACGGAATTAAATAGTAACGGCCATATTAAACACGACATAATTATCGTTCCTCAAATTGGATTATTCAACAAATAACGGACCATGGGAGAAAAACCCTGCTGTGTTATCAGTTGCTACTGGCAACACCGGAAATGCCGGAAACGCAAATCAAACACACACTTCTTCCGCTACGACAACCAACAGCAATCAACATTCAACAGCATTATTGGCAAATGTGGTTCCTACTTCTTCCTCATCTTGTGCTGGTGGCTTACAAAATACCCAATCAAACTTGAAAGCAACACATCAGCAAATTATGCAACAACTGCAACAACAACATCATCACCAACAACAACAGCAACAACGTCAATTACAACACCAGCACAGTATTGCTACAGTAGGAAGTGCACATATACACTCTCACTTGCATAATGTGTCACGTCAACTAACCCACCAACATTCACATCCACCGCTACAACATGTCAGTGCCAATCTAAATACAAGCATAACAACAACAACAACAGCAGCACAGCATCATCTACACCAACATCAACAACAGCAACATAACCAGCATCAGCATCAACACCAACATTCTCATCAGCAGCATCATCATCATCCACCTCTACAACATCATATGTCACTTAATAGTGGCAACACATCAACATCTGTTGCTAATTCTTCCTCGACAGCAGCAGCAGCAGCTCATCGTCATTGTCAATCTTCCAGTGTCAACAGTACATCAAATATGGCAAATACAGTTTCATCGGTTAAAGTTTCAACACATCATCATGGACGACACCATTTGACACCACAACACAGATCACTTTCACAACAACATGCTGCAGCTACTTTAAGACGACGCACTCTAAGTCATGTGCCACGTTCATATTCAGCATCGGCTGCCACCAGTGGCGGTTCAAGTGGTGGTGAAACCATTAACTCTTCATTGCGAGCACCAGGTGGTAAAAGTGTGGGAGGTAATATGGGTCATAATGTTGTCATCGTTGAGCGTTCACGTTGCCGGTCTCCGATGATGCTGTGTCACAGTCACAGTGATGGTGAATTTCCTATGTACAAAGGTGAGTTCTCGTATAATAATTTCGGATTTATTATCCTTGTAGCTTCCTCGTAAATAGAAAATGAAGTCCATAACATATAGACGTCTGTTAGTGAACTGTTTACGTTCTAAAAAAATTTTTTTTTGGGTCAGTTTTGAATCTACTGGAATCTTCTAGAGTTAATTTACGGATATTCTAGGCTCAAAATAACTTTTTTTTGTTAATTTAATACTAAGATTTTTCTAATTGATCTTAGCTCGAGAACTTAAATGTAAAAAAGAGCTCTAAAAAATACTTTCTAAAGATGTACCTCATATTGAAAAGTACCTCTATAAAAAGTAACTTGAAGCAAAACTATATTTTGTGAAAACAACGTTTTATTAAAAATAAATTTCATAAAAAGTACTTTTTATAAAAATAACTTTTTTAAAGCACCTATCGTTAAAAGTACTTTAAAAAGGTAAGAATACTTAAGAAATTCGAATTGAAAGTACCTGATATATAGAGTAACTTAGGAAAAAGCAATATTTATTTTATAAAATTTCCTTTGAATAAAAAGAAGTTATTAAAATGTACCTTTTATAAAAAGTACCTAATATAAAAATAATCATAAAAAAATATCTTTTATAGAAAGCAAATTTTATATAGTGAACTATTTATAAACAGAATATTTTACAAAGACTACCTCTTGCGAAAAGTACCTTTTACAAAAAGTACCTTTTAAAAAAGTACCTTTTAAAAAAGTACCTTTTACAAAAATACCTTTTACAAAAGGATCTTTTACAAAAAGCACCTTTTAAAAAAAGTACCTTTTACAAAAAGTACCATCTACAAGAAGTACCTTCTACAAAAAGTACCTTTTACAAAATGTAACTTTTGCAAAAAGTACCTTTTACAAAAAGTACCTCTTCCAAAAGTTACTTTTTCCAAAAAGTTTTGTATAAAAATACCTCTCACAACCTTGTGTATTATTATTTAGTTGTTCAAGAAAAAAATTTTATTTTGTGAATTAGTTTTTTTTGTTTTTTAAATTTGTCTCCATTCTAGTAGTGTTTGTGTGTGTGTGCCAGTGTTTATATGAAAATATTATTGAACAGCAATCTTAATGGCTTTGTGGTGTATTTCCTTCCATGCCTATTCCATTTATGGTTTTATCTCTAACCACTACATTTATAAAACACAAAGTAACAAAATTGCAGAAGGGCGCGTTTGTGAGATTGAGATTTCGAGAGAGGGAGAGGTATTGTATTAAAGCGATGACAATGATAAAACTATATGAAATAGAAAAATAAATGAAACAATGACAGCACAGACATTTTCTGGGTATTTAGGGGCTTTTGCAATGTAACCATTAACACTGACATACAAACACAATTACATTTAAGTAATTTACATTAAAACATACATTTAAATACGGACGAAGTTAAATCATACAATAAAAAAGCTTTCTTGTAAAGTTTTGTCGCTGAGTTTTAAAATTAAATTTTTTTGTAGTAAAAAAAAAATTAAAATATATGTAAAATATGTAAAACGTGCGGTAGTCACATTGATGAGTTATCTTGTTAAACTTCACAGAATAATAATTTTTTTGACACTTCATGTTTTTAGTAGAGAATAAAGCAATTTAAAAGGTGTATTATTTTTACTTTTTAAAGCTCGACAATAAATCCAACATTTAACTTTGCTTATTTTAGTGCAGTAACCATTTAAAAGGTTTTTATTTATTTAATAAATTCCTGTCGAATACCTACTGTTTTTTATAGGGATTAACATATTCATTATTTAACCCTGTAGGGAACATTTCCTTTTAGCTTTTAATATTATTTCCTTTTGAAAGGCAATTATTGATCTTTTGTTAATACACTATGACTGTATGCTTTAAAGCTGAGGTTCACAATATCTGTTGGTGGCCTTTACTCTATAATCAGCTCGAACTGATGTGCTGCTGCCCCAACCGTAAGCAGACACAGCCAGAAAAAAATGTTAAACACTTTTTGTTTGATTCAACTTTTTTAAACTTTGCAGCATCTAAGCTTCTAAAATTGTACCAAGTGTATGTCTGGATAAATCAATTTACAGTATCGCCATAAGAATGTCCCGAATGAATGTTGCTTTTTGTTATATTTGTGTCTCTATAATTCAGTCATTTCAGGATCGATATTAAAAAGTTTTCTATTTGAAAGATGATGTTTACAGATTATTTCCGTTTTAACACACTTATAAGTGTGTGGTGTGTCATAATTGTTTTTACAATTTTTTTGTTTACTTTTATAATTGTTTCTACTTCAGGAATGAGCGATTTATTCTCAATTAATTAATTTTTAGTAAGAAATCTTTTTAATTAGTATTTTTTTAATCTTTATTTTTAAGTTCAAACCATTTTCCTTTTTTCTACATAACTTTTTTCGTTTTATTTTTAGCGGCTCCTTGCTCAAATTATTTATTTTATTTTGAATTTAAATTTTTTATAAATTTGTGGGCAGTTATTTTGTGATTTTTAACATTTTTTCGAAGTCAGCGACTTATCTCTCTAAATCGATTTTAATGCAGCTTCATTTTAAAATGATTTTTTCGTAACTTTGTCTTTTAATTTTATCTATAGCAATGACTTTCTGAGTCCGTTTTTTTTGTTTTTATTTATTAAAATTTATCTACCTTTTTACTGTGTTTCCAACATTAAAAAATAAAAATAATTTTGTTATGAAGAAAACGCCCTCTGGTCTAATTTACTCAGAAAATAAAATTTACATTAAAAAGTGTTTGCGTGCGTGGTAAGTTAATTAATACATCAGATTAAATACAGTATTATTTTTAATAAATAACATGTTTTTACATCAAAAAATTAAATATTCAATAACTTTTATAGTCAGGTGCGTATACTTAACATTTAATAGTGATTGTAATAATACGTATACATCACTTTTCACTTTTGGTCAATAAATCGTAAATTAATTTAAAAAAAAAATAAATTAAATAAAAGTAAATTTCATAACCTATTTGATTAATCAAATATTTTTTATTCGATTATTTGAATAAATATAATCTTTTAGAATTTTAAAATTGTTTTAGAAAATGATAATCAATTTTTTGACATTCTATGTTAAACGTATGTAATTTGTTTTAAAGTGTTATAAGCCCCAGTCAGTTTTATGGTCACCCAACTTTAAAATAAAGGAAATATTAAAAAAAAAACAAGTAAAAGTGCTATATTCGACTAAGCTGCATAGTATACATCCTTCACCATATTTGTATAATCACATGTAAATATAAATTTGCATAAGAAATTTTTTACTGCCACTAAGATTTTCTGTTACGAGGGCTGCTATATATATTTCTGGCCTGGCGACATTGAGTGCTGCCAAGTGCAATCTGACATTTCCATTGGAAAGTTTGTCATTTTTAAGCATAATCGTACTCAAAACGTTTTGACGTACGACTATTATTTGTGTTGTTTACAGTAACTTGAAAAAATTAATATAAAAAAAAAAAATGAAATTAACTCGTGAACATTTTTGTGCCATCATTTTTTACAACTTTCGACGTGGATTATCACGACAAGAGTGCATTGACGAACTTTAATCTTTGTATGGCGATGAAGCACAATCCTATAGCACTGTGAAAAATTGTTATAATGAATTTAATCGTAGCAGAAGCTCGCTCAAAGACGAATTCCGTGAAGGTCGTCCAAAAATGGCTGTTGTGCCAGAGAACATTGATGCCGTGCGTGAACTCATAATGCAAGATCGACATGCGACATACCGAGAGATAGAGACATCCTTGTACATTTCTTCCACCAGCATACATTCGATACTGCATGAACACCTGGCCGTAAAAAAGGTTTGTTCTCGTTGGTTCCCGCACAATTTGAAAGTTGCTCAAAAAAGGCTCGTGTCGATTGGTGCAAAGAAATGTTGCAAAAATACGATTGCGGTGCTTCAAAAGACGTTTATAAGATCGTCACAGGTGACGAATGATGGATCTATGCGTATGAGCCCGAAACGAAACAACAATCGACCGTGTAGGTCTTCAAAGACGAGCAAAATCCAACGAAAGTTGTTCGTGGAAGAAGCACTTCAAAGCAAATGGTTGCCTGTTTCTTCGGCAAAACTGGTCATGCGGCGACTGTTCCGCTTGAGCAACGTAGGACGGTCACTTCTGAGTGGTACACTACAATTTGTTTGCCTGAAGTCATCGGAGAAATTGGAAAAACCAACAAGAGAGGACGAATCATTGTTCACCATGACAATGCGAGCTCTCACACATCGGCTCAATCCAGAGCGTTTTTGACCGGCCAAAACGTCGAATTAATGGGTCATCCGCCGAACAGCCCTGACTTGGCACCTAATAACTTCTTCTTGTTTCCGCACATCAAGAAAAAAATGCGTGGTCAACGATTTTCGTCGCCAGAAGAAGCTGTTGAAGTGTTCAAAAACCATGTTTTAGAGGTGTCTCAATCGGAGTGGAAAAAGTGTTTCGACAGCTGGTCTGAGCGCATGCAAAAGTGTATAAATCATGCTGGAGAATACTTTGAAAAACAATAAAACCATTTTTGATTATAAATATTCGCATTTTCACTATTAGGCTAGAAATTTATAGTAATTTGTTTTAAAATGTTATAAGCCCCAGTCAGTTTTTTGGTCACCCAACTTTAAAATAAAGGAAATATTAAAAAAAAAAAAAAAAAACAAGTAAGAGTGCTTTATTCAACTAAGCTGCATCTTATATACCCTTCACCATATTTGTATAACATTGTATAAATATAAATTTGTATAAGAAATTCTTTACTACCACCAAGGTTTTCTGTTAACAATTTTTTCGAAAATAGAAAGTTTTGCTCAGGGTTGTTATTAATTTTTTCTATAACTTTTTTTCAACGTTCACTTGTATTCCTGCAGGTGGTTGTCTTTAGTAACAAGTAATTAGTAGAGACAACCACCTGCAGGAATAAAAACGAAAGCCTTTACTAAGTACTAAAAAATTAGGACAGCTACTTGCTGGAATACAAGCGAAAGTTAAAAAAAAGGTATGGAAAAATTAATGTTGTGCATTGCCCGCTGCCTGGAAGGCCTTGGAATGACCTTCCTGATTTTTAATATCAACATTTTCAAAATTATGTCTCTAGCTCATCTAGTGGCTTGGTAAAGTTTGATTCAACACGAACACAAACAAACAGACAGACATCGCTCAAATTAACTTTGCTAAGCATAAGAACTCGTGAAAGCCACTCGAGAGTTTATTTTTAAGATACAATTTGAATTGACGCTTATAAGTTTGTCTGAACAAAATATTTGTCGCTCTATTACAGGAATGAGTTTATTTAATTTAATCGCGAATATCTTCGTTTCAAGAGTTATTGGTAACTATATTTACAGCTATACAGATGATTTTTAACATTTAAATGCGTGGGGCTTAGCTGCAGTTTTTAATCAATTAACTTGACAGAAGTTCATACAGGAACATATGACTTTCACACACAATTATTCTATTTACATTAATGAACTGTTTAACCTCTTTGAAAGAGTCTCTTTTACTCGCTTTTTGAATCAACTCTGTTTATTACTTTTAATAACAAGAAAAAAAAAAAAAATTTAAAAATAAAAATCGTTTTCTTAATTAATAAAAGAACTGACACTCGAAAATTATAAATCTACTCAATTATAAATAATTATAAAGGAGAAGTATCGTTAGTTATATCTTCACCAAAAAGCTATAGATAAAAATTTTTTTGCTTTACTTTAGTATTTTATTTACAAATTTTTGTTGAATTAATTTATATTTTAGTCAACAAACCAATTTTAATGTGCTTTCCAATACTTCCTACACTTTTTCTTAATTGATTTTTTTAGAAGATTTCTTTTTTTTTGCCAATTAATGCATAAACAATCGATGCATACGTTTGGTATATGAGCTTGTATAGACAAGCCAGTGTGCATTTTTATTTGTACGCCCTAAAGTATGCTATACGTACTGTACGTATCGTTTTGTCAATTAAATATCAATCATACGCTTTGATAGTCTTACATGGTCGCTAATATTTTTTAATGCAAATGATTCAACAAAGAAATAAAATAAAACAAAGTTGTTAGTCGATACCGTTATTAATGCCAATATCGCATAAAACATTATTTTTTTAGAGATCATCATAATTAAATTTATTGTTTCATCGTTTTAATATAACTTTTATCAAATTAAAGTAAAAAACCAGAAAACAAACCAAAAAAAAAAGAAAATAATAAAAAAAACAAAATAAAAGTAAAGTAAAAAAACAAAAAATTAATACAATTAATTGTGGCGAACGAGTCACTACAGAAAAACTTTTATACAAAATTTATTTTAATTTGTTTCGCCTAACAAACGAATGACAGCAAAAATTCACAAATAAATAACACTTTTAGAAAATATAAATATAAAACTAAATAAAAAAAATTAACCTTAAAATTATTTTGCACACAAAAAAAAAAAAACAAGAACATAATTTTATTGCAACAACAAGAACAACATTAATCGAAAAATTGTCAATTGTAGGTACCACATCAGTGACGTGATTGTACACATAAGCTTTGTGTGTGTGTGTGTGCATGTGCCCTTTCATGCAAAAGTTCCTAGAAATAAACAATTCGATATGCAAATAAATCCAATTTGCAAAAAATTCAACCGAAAATTGCTTTGTTGGATAGTTTGTAATAAAAAAAGTTTTTTCCTGGTCTCAATTAAATTTTTTATTTTATTTTATGTTTTGACAACATCCAGCCATTTTTCTAGATTTTGTGCATTTACTGTCCGTTGTATAGCACAGGAAATTATAATCTGTGTTAAGTTGGATGTAATAATAATTTTATATTAAAGATTAATAAAAAAAGAAGGCAAAAAGAGTGTACAAATCTATTTTTTCATTTAGCCAATTAAATTCAATTAAAATTTTTAATAAAATTAGTAAAACAATATAATGCAGATTTTGTCGATGTTGAGAATTTATTGCTCAACGGCGGCAGATTTAAGAAAGGTGAACAAAAAACATAAAATAACTTTCATTGATTTAAAATTTTTTTTAACATTCTTTTTCCGTTGCATTAATTTATCTCTTAATGTAGTAGTGATTTTTAATTAAAATAACTCTTTAACTTAATTCTAATTAAGTCATAATAAATAAAAAATTGGCTTACGACTCCGTTTGAAATTGTAAATAAAAAATTAAAAATTCAAATTCTTTAAACAACATTTTTTATAATTGAATTAAATTACGATTATTTTCTTATTTTAATTGTCAAGGTCTAAAGTATTGATTATTTTTTTTTTTTAATTTAAACAAGTTGATTTAATAAGAAATTTAGCCTTGTGAATAATCAGATAAATCGGATCTTTGTTCAATTTCTTATCACAAAAATTATAAATCGTTTTTTTTTTTCAATTTAGACGTTTTGTTTGTTTTTCTTTTGCAATATTAATTACACTTTATTTAAAATCATGCTCTTTAGCAAATTTATTTATAATTTTAAGTTTCGTGTTGATCATGTGCTATAAGTTCAAATCCCATCAATGCTATTATAATAAAGGAGACTTATTTTTTACTGATGTGTTAATTTTTAAAAGAAAAAAATAGACACCTGCAAAAATTGGATATATGAGAATCGTCGTAGAAAGAAGTTTTTCTTATATTAGTCTGTAATTCTTGTAGCCAAATCTAAAGCTCAATTGCTAAAAAGGTATAAATAAATGACGGAGGAAATTGTTACAGAATAGAATTTGTGGACAAAAATCGCCAAATAGATTATTTTTAAGATTTTTAACAAAGGAAATTTAGCTTTAGCGGTTTACAGAATAAAGGCCGGGGCACATAGAATCCGTCATACGTTAAACTTTGACAAATTCAACTGACAAAACAATTAAAATACATGTTTTCTTATGAGCGTTGTCACAATCACTACGTGTCCGTCACCGCAAAGTATTTAAGTTGGTCAACTTTTAACTTTTGACGTATGTTGAATACTTTGACAACTATCAACTGCTTCTTCTTCTTCTTCCTTGTTTTCTTTTAACTCTTGCTGTGTTTCAATTGCATTTTGTGACTTTAATAAAACAATTTTGGTTGCAAACAATAAAATACAAATTTAATTAAATTAACAAGTGAATAAAATACAAATTAAATTTAAAAGTGAATAAAAATAGAGAGCAAACTTTGATTTAACATCCGTCAGCAAAGTATTCATTGTGTTAACAAAGTATTCATTGCAAAGTCCACATGTATGCAGATGATGTACAGTTATATTTGAGCAGTCCAGTACAATCTATTGATGAAAATATTGCTAGGGTTAATGATGATTTGGATAGAATTTTTCGTTGGGCAACAGCGAATGGACTTTGTTTAAACCCCCATAAATCAAAGTGCCTAATAATTCGAAAGAGAACGCTCGATTCTGTTGTCGATGTTAACATTCTAATAAATGGGGAAAATATCGACATCGTTAATGCTACAAAAAACCTTGGATTAATATTTAATAAAACACTTACCTGGACAAACCATGTTAATACACTCGTAGGCCAAATTTATAATAAGCTAAGGTGTCTTTGGCCGATACAATATTATACCCCCTTAGAGATATGAAAACTTCTTGCAAAATCTTATCTTCTTCCAGATTTAACTTACGGCTGTGAGCTTTTCGCAAGCTGCGACTCAATTAGTAAAAGGAAATTAAACGTTTTATATAATAACATAATTAGATATGTGTATGGCTTAAGAAGATATGACCATGTTTCTAATTTTTCCGCTAAACTTTACGGTGTTTCCTTTGACAATCTTCTTAACATACGCGTCCTATTATTTCTGCATAAGATTATTTATTCAGAAGCTTCGCAATATCTTATAGACAAGATTAGGTTTGCCAGATCACTTAGAGGAAGAAAGATTATAATTCCTTCACACCGTCTTCATGTGTCTGAATGGCACTTCTTTATACACGCGGCTCGTCTTTGGAATATTCTTCCCCAAACTCAACAACTCAATAGCAACCCAAATAGCTTTAAACATTTTTTATCTGATTTTTTTGCACAACACTGAATTTTAATTCTTAATTGTAATGTATTTGTTAACTAAAAACTTCTTATGTTAATATAGCTTAAGTGTATGTACTTGTATTAATGTGTAATCCCCAAATTTAATTTGTAACCACCACTTTCCTATACTTTAAATATAAGATAAAACTTGTTGTATGGGAATTGAAAAAATAAATAAATAAATAAACTAATAAACTAATAACCTCATCCGTCAATACTTTGACTTTAGTCGAATATGTCAAAGTTTGACGTATGACGGATTCTATGTGCCCCGGCCTTAAGGCTTTTGATTGTTAGTAATAGTTTCTCTTCAACCACGCAATCGTACATGAAATGAAGTTTAAAAACCTTTTATGCGTGAGCGTGCATGGGTGGAATTATTTCTTAAAACAACTAACAAATTGTAAAATGCAAATAAAAGTGATGCATTATTAACAGCAAGTTTGAGTACAGATAAGTTTTGTAATACTTACAATATAAAAATAATTTCGTTAACTTTAATTTTTGTTCCTCCTATTTCGTGACCATTAATTTTTATGATCGTGGATATTTTTTAATTATACACACGTGAACGTACGTACATGTTTCTAGATCAAAGTAACTGATAGACTGTAACATATAGAAACAGGGATTTTTCCTTATACAGTGTAATTTCGATATTTCGGACACCTGCAAATCCGGACAGCACGGTAATCCGGACACTTAATTTTTTAACATAGCAGACTCTGTAATCCGGACACCATCATTTTTTTCTACCTCAGTAATTCGGACATCGTTAATTTTTATTGCTTTTGCATAAAAACTTCAGCTCTGTAATATAAATTTTGTTTCTAAAGAATTGTTACCGTTAGTTTTTTCATTGTTTTCGCGATTTAAGTGAAGAAATACATTCAGTTCAAATGTTAGTGGGGAAAGAAAAGCAGCATTCACTTTTGCGCAAACATTATTTAAATTTTTTTGGTGTTTCTACTACATTCATTAGTGTTGGTGTTCCTATTTACCGCGTTCTATTTCATAATGCCACCAATCAATAAAAAGAAACATAACTTTTTAACTATTGATCACAAGAAAAAAATTTTGATGATATTAGCACAAGGAAAGTCTTGCGTCAACTGGCAACAGGATACAATGTAGGAAAATCCACCATATCAGACATAAAGTTAAACGAATTTAAAATCGATAGGTAAGATAAACCAACAGTTTTTTTTTGCAGTGATAAACATAATCGTTTTGGTAGCTACTTTTCAAGATCTGAGGGTGGACTAGGAAAACGTAAAACCATGCGAAGTGCAGAATATGAGGCGATGGGAGAACGTTTGTACAATTGGTTTATTAACAAAAGGCATCATAATGCACCAATTACGTCTGAAATAATTCAAGAAAAAGCTAAACTTTTATGTGAAGAAATTTATGGACCAAATGTTGAATTTAAAGCAAGTAATGGCTGGCTTAACAATTTTCGATTCCGATATGGAATAAAATTTTTAAAAATTTACGGGGAAAAACTTTCAAATGACACTTCCGCGGTCCAACCTTTTATTGAAAATCTCCATGTAAAGATGGCCGAGATGAAAATAACGTTTTCTCAAGTTTATAATGCTGATGAAACTGCACAGTTTTGGAGAAAGCTACCGGAAAAGACACTTGCGCTACATACAGAAAAATCTGCATCGGGACGTAAAATAGGTAAAGAGAGAGTAACAATTCTAGTATGCTGCAATGCAACAGAAGAGCATAAGCTTAAGTTATTGATGATTGGAAAAGCTAAAAACCCAAGAGCTTTTAAAAAAGATAATTTACCTTTAGAATATGCAAGCAGTAAAAACGCATGGATGACTGAAATAATTTTTAAAAATTGGTTTGAAAAATCTTTTGTTAACCAAGTTAAAAGTTATCTCAAAGAGAATAACTTATCTAATAGAGCACTTTTGCTAGTAGACAACGCAACATGTCATCCAAAACTACTAGCAGATATGAATAATGAAATTTGTGTTATGTTTTTTCCACCTAACTGCACAGCACTAATGCAACCAATGGATCAAAATGCCATTCGAATTTTAAAGATAAATTATCGTAAAAGCTTCTTATCTATAATTTTATCGAGCTCAGAGAATTTAATAGACGCCCTTAAAACTTTTTCATTAAAAGACGTCGGTTTTTAATTTCCAATGTTTGCGATAAAATGGATGAAAAAATTCTTAAAAAATGTTTCAATAAAATTCTTTATGATGAAGAATGGGACTCAGATGACGAAGTACCTCTAGCAAGACTAAGACGAAGCAATTCCGCCGAAGTAATTGATTTACTTGTTAATCTAGCACCTGATGTCTATAATTCTATAATTCTTTTGTTTGGCTTAATGATGAAGTTGATGGCACAGACGATGAGGCAGAAGGAGGTGATGAAATTGAATCCATTAGTGAAGAATATGACAGTAATGTTCCAAAAACACAGCATTCACAAGCCATATCTGCTCTAAATATTTGTATAAAATATTGCGAAGAGCAGGAGCTTCCAGATGGAGATATTTTAAAGCTTATGAACGTCAGAGATATTGCATATAATAAGAAGAATGAAACTAAACTTCATCAAATGAAAATCTCCAACTATTTTTGCAACAATTGATAAACGGAAGAATATTGTAATTTTTTTTTTCGATATATTACCTAGAATATATGTAAATATTTAAGTTTGAAGTGTATTTTATTTAAATAAATGAAAGTTTTTATGTTTTTAAAACGTTTTGTTTTTTATTTATAATGACTTGGTAATTCGGACATTCCGATATTTCGGACACCGCGTTGTTTTTAATTGTCCGGAATAACGAGATTATACTGTAATTTATTTATTTAATTGATGCTTCTTGCGTCTTACTAACTTAGATTTGACAAATGCTAAAAAAAGTCCACATAAAATAAGTTTAATTCATTCTAAAATTGATTAAAGATTTTTGACATTGCTGATCAGAAACAGCAATGTGCATCCTCAAGTTTTAATGTTGGTCGGAAGAATTTAGAAGATTTTTTACCGCCAAACATCAGTTTGCAACGTTACGACTTTCGAATTGACCTTAAATCCATGTACAAGTAAACTGATTGGCTTTATTTTGTAGCTTCTGAAGTTATATTTTAGAGGCGCTATAATTCAATAAAAATTCTGTACGAATTTCAAAATATGGTACCATAAACTGACTTTGAAAAATATTCACAGATCGAGCGTTTGATACAAAAGTGTCATAACTTAAAATCTAAAGTTTTTAAGTTGAGCATGCAAAGATGTTCATCAGTGTTAAACCTCTCTCTCAAACGTGTGAATTCTGCAAAAAGAAATGTTTCAATGGCCTTTAAGCTGCAGAAACAACATTTAAAACTTTAAACGCATTTATCTCAGTTTGTATTTTTCTTTTTTTTTCGAGATAAGGACTCAATATATTTTTTTTTAATAATTTTGTCTTTAAATTTCTTCACACTTGGGCGCCTTTAAAACTGACCTAGAAAATTTTTTCTTGCCGTTGGAAAAATGTTAAACTTAAACAAATTGTTATAAAATGTCTGTTTTCTCTTTCAAAGGAAAAGAAAACTAAAGAAAAAAATATTGGCAATTTATAGAATTTTATTTATTTGTCACTTTTGTCACTTTTTTTTAGTTTTTGCCTTTTCACTTTAGTGAAACAAAAAGGAAAAGTCTTTTAAATTGAAAAGTGTATAAAACTAGTTTTAATATTTATTTGAAATTTGCAAATTGTTTAAAGTTTTGTTTTTTTTTTATCGCAAATGAAATTTATTTATTGCTCTAAAGAATATTATTTTTTTTATCATTTTATTTCTAAACCTGTCATTTACATAAAAAGTAAAAAACTAGAAAACTTTGGCAACCAATTTCAACAAACATTTGAATAATTTTTTTATTTATTTATTTTATGCAAATCAATACTTCAGGTATTTATAAGCTTAAATGGAGGAAAAATTATGCCAAATTTTAAGACGGCTGAAAGAAATGTTTAAAATGTGACATGAGCAGATTGCTGCAACATCCCAAATTTTTTCCCTAGCCTTTGCATTTCCCAAAACAATAAAAAGTTTTACAAGAGTGCACTATTCGGCTATGCCGTATCACTATATGAGCAAATTTGGTCTAGTGAAGCAACTCCTATCAAAAAACAAAAAAAAAAAAAAAAACAAAAACTATCGAGGTGACAGAGAATGAGAAAAAATATATATTATCGGCTCTTAATAGGTTAAGCATTTTTTTTTATTTTAGTATTTTCTGAAAGAGCTCTTCAAAAGCTTTTAAATGATACCCATATTAAAAATCAAACTTTTTTTTAGTGAAAATTTCAGAGGCCCATAACTCGGAAAATATGGGGGAGCGTTATTTTTTTCACTAAATTTTTTTTTCTATTTTTTATTTCTGCATCGCCCCATATATATATATATATATATATATATATATATATATTTTTTTTTTTTTAATTGGATTCACTAAACTAGATTTGTTTAAAATTAAATGAAAAAATTAAAGGCAGACGTAGTGCTTTGCCTGCTGTCTCAAAGGGCATGGACCGATCTTGCTATTTTTCAATAGGAAAGTTTTCGAAACTATGTCTGATCGATTGGCGCATTTAAATTTTCTGTAGCTCATCTAATGTCTCTGTAAAGTTGATTTCAATCCGAACATGGACGGACACACGGACAGGCAGACATTTCTCTACCGACTTCGCTATGCATCAGACCTCAGAACATATAAACTCTATGGGGTCTGAAATGGTTATTGTAGAAATTGCAAACGGAATAACAAACTTAGATACACCCTTTTCTGTGGTGAAGGGTATAAAAACAACAGCTTGTGTAGAATCCAGCCAGAGGGGGAATGAATCCCTCTTAACATAATCATACTATTGACATTTTATAAAGTAAAGGAAACCGGGATAAATAAAAGTCGTCCTTGTTACAGAACCCTTTTAAAGATTGAAAACCGCGAAATTTGCTTAAAACTTTTAATTTCCATGAATTTGGCGGTTTAATAATAAAAGTATCTGTTTAAAAATTTAAAAATATTTCCGATATTAATGGAACAAAATGTCAATTAGTGTATGAAGCGTCTGGTTCTCCTTGACTTCGTTGACGTTTTCTCGTTAAATCTTATGAATAACTCGAATAATATTAATTTTAGGAGTCGAATTCATTTCTGGATTATTTGCATAGCATCAGTCCTTAACGACACTCCACAAAAAGGTCTCCAAAGCGGTTAATGCACAATGCCCAAATGGCTGATGACATGATTTTCGATAAACATCAATTGTTTGATGAGCTGGGTGATATGGTGCGCCTTCCTATTGCAACCAAAAACATTTCGAATTATATCTTTAATTACAGGCCAGAAGAATTCCATAATCATGGCTGTGTAGCATTCGCCGTTTCTTAGAAGGACATTTTCGGAAGCATTTTATGAAAGTAATGGGACAATGATGACACCCATGCCACTTTTTAAGTCCAAATCAAACAGTCACTCCGGTTAATATATTCTTAGAAATGACGTTCAGTCTTCCAAACCCCCAAAGTGGCAATTTCGGTTGTTTACATTGCCGCCGAGATAAAATGTGCCCCGTCAAAAAATATAATTTTTTTCTGGCAAAGTTCGATTTCTTGTTGTAGCTTTCGTAACAACGAAGTGAATAGTCGTTTGCCGTAAATTTTAGAATCAATTGTAACTTATAAGCGAATATTTAGCGTAACATCTTTATCATCTTGCTGCGTAAAATGACGAGTTGTTGATATCAATAACGAGTCGACGTTCTTAGATTTACTTGCCACATTCCTATTGTTACGTACTGTAAGACGACAGGAACCGCAAATGTTATCCACTAGCAAGCCAGTCTCATAAACTTACGTACATCATTCTTGGTGGGTGTTATATTTTTCGATTAAAACTTCTTGTCAACAAAAGAACACTATAAGCAGAGTTTCTTTGCATTGAAGTTTGTAATATTGGACGGCGTTATTCAAGCGTCAAGAGACTAATTTTTATACTTAGAGATGTTATACTGGCTGATAATAATTAATTCGTGAAGACAACATCTGTTGCAATAAAAATCAAAGTATAAAAATAAGCAAAACGTTTTGCAAACATTTTATAAAAATTTTAAAACTTGTAAATCGTTTTGTACTTAAGCAAAACCAACACGAATACGTTTTGAATAGCACTACCGCAAAAGCAAAAATTTGTTTGTTCTCTTATTGACCTGCTGGGATAAACAAATAAAATAGTACAATTGCGTTGCATAGTTCACTTAGAAATAAGTGTTTCTGTTTTGGCGTTAATGCATTCTCTACTTTAATCAACAAATTAATTCGCAAACGTTTTCGAAACGGTTTATTTCACAAAACGTTTCAATTTGGTTTTCTTCTGTCTGCAAACATTTAAATTAATGATCATTTTATATTCACTTTATTTGTTTTTGTTTTACTCACTAAAAAGAAGAATGAAAGCAAACGTTCCGTTTTGTTTGTTTTCGTACCCTGGCCAAAATAAACATATCAAAAAAAAAAAATATTTTTACAAAATCAAATTAAAATCAAATTAATAGAGTTATGACACTTTTACAGTAAAGACTTTGAATTTAATTTAAAATATATGAATATTAAAGATATTTTAAGCGTCCGGGATAGAGCACACTTAGACTTATTTAATTACTTTGGATGTAAAAAAATTCTTTCTCTTCCTGCATCCTTTGTACATTTAAATCGATTAAGAAAACTTTAACTTTTAGTAGTTTTGCTAAGTTTTTTTATTTTTATTAATTGGTTTTTCTTGGAAGTTATATTTTATGTTTAAGCATTCTGTGGTCTTGTCTGTTTCCATTAATTTTTCGTTAAGCCATTTTTATTGTCCTTTATACACTTCGTAGTTCTTTATTGTTAAAAAGTGTTTCCACTTGTATGGAAGTGTGCTATTTCCTCTTTTCTTTTATTCTTTCCTGACTTAGTTTTTTCATATTGTTACGATTTTGCCTTGAAGTCATCACAATTGCGTAAAGCCTTAAAGGAGTTTAGATATAAAATGCTTTGTTACGTTTAGGCCAAGGAGTCACACCAAAAGTATAAATTTAAGTTTTTGTTTTTATTATTAAATGGTTGGGAAAGTTAATTTACTTACACGGTTAACAAGGGCTTTGCTTAGCTTTTGTCAAATAAATATTATTGTTGGAAATGTTTATTTCAGTTTTTTTTTTCGATACTAAGAGAGAGAGAGAGATAGAGGGAGAGAAAGTTATTTCATTTTTATTAAGAGAAAGTAAATTTTTAACAGCCATTTTTAACTGAAATGTCATTTGCACTACTTTAAAAATTATATGAAAAATCAAAAAGACATTTGATATTTTTTTTCATAAAACGGCTTTAGTTTTCTTAGATTTTAATTCTAAGCTGAATACCTCTTTTGTAGCTGTGATAGATTAATATCATTGTTATAATTTGTAACAATATTTATCATTTATTATCATTTATTATCTTCTTTTATTAATACTAAAAACTTGGTTGATTTTTATTAATATGACATTGTCAAAAATCAAAACTTTCATACACATTGTGGTGATATTTTTTATTTTTTTTTTATTTTGACATATGCATCCCAAAGTTCTTGTTTTTACATGTTTTTACATCACTTCTACACATTATGAATATTTTATGTCTTTTTTTTAGTACTTGGCAAGTTTCAATTTTGCGTTGACTACAAAAGTAATTAAACTTTTTTAGTCTTCATTAAAAATCAATTAATAAAGTTGTGATATATTTTGTGCTAATTTTTTTTTTAAATCACTATGATAATGTGTCAAGTGTCATGTGTCATTAATAAATTTTTTATTTTATTACTTTGCAAAAAATTTATTATTTAGTTTGTATTTAAAAAATATATATCGCTTAATAGCATTTTGTGCTAATAAAATTATAATTGTGATAATTTCTTATCAACTGTTTTATTGGCACTTTTGTTTGATTTGTTAAATTTCTTAGAAGAAATTAAAACTTATACAGCTATTATTCAAAATGGAATTAAACAAACCTTATGAAGCTGTGATATTTACATCACTGTGACACTTTTATAAAGATTTAATTTTTACATTTATTTATCACAATAATAAAATATTTTTCTCTAGATTTAAAAAAAAAAAAAAAAAAACTTGTGATAATTTTTTATCACTGAGATAACTTTTATCCTAAACATAAAAAAATAAAATTAAATTAAAACGTATTATACTTTAATTTGCACAAAGTAGATATTTTCAAAATATTTTTTATTTGGATCAGAGTGTTTTTTTTGGAAGAATGTGCCAATATCTCAAACCTAAACAATTTATTTTTATATCGCTACTTAGCATTTTCTTCCACTGCGTGATAAGAAATAAAATCATTTGATTTTGCATTGAAAAAATAAAATTAAACTGTGATAGTTTAATGTGACTTTTTTGTACTTTTTTTAATATATTTTTCCTTTTACTTAGGCAGCAGTAATATTATTAGTTTTGATTGTAATAAAATTAAAATTATAACTGTTGTATTTATTGTTTGATATGAATAAAAAAATTTCTTCAGAAACCATCAGCGGAAGCATTAGAGGCTAAGGGAAAACTATGGCAACCCAGACGAAAGAATTTTTAAGATCGAAACATGGTTTACTACACTTTCGTTTTGATTGCTTTTAGAAAAAAAGTAATGACGAAGTTGATAATAATGAACGTGTTTATCAGACCTAATCATATTACTTTGTGATTTTAAGATATCTAATTAAAATTATACCACAAGTTAATTTCGTTTATTCTTGTAACGTTTTTAATTTTTGAATAAATACTTACGGTCTAATTATTCCTATTTTAGTCTTAAAGTTTACAATAGTTTTTTAGAAATTTTCGTTTGATAAACCATTTTTAAAAATTTGTACAAAAAAGTATTCGAATAAGGAGTTCTATGGCGATCTCTTTACATTTTATATACTTCGCTATTCAAATAATTTTTTTTCTTTTATTTTAATTTTATGTAACAAATCTAGTTTAGCCCAGTAGTTCTAAATGAAATAAGAAGTTGTCCGGCGCTCAGAAAAGGCAAATTTAGGGAGTAATTGTTGTGTGATAACCCCTTAAAGTTTTTATATGAAATTAAAAATTTTCTATGGCGGAATGGGCCAACATGGGTATCGTAGGAAAGCTTTTCAAATAAACTAGCAGGATCTTTAAAAAATTATGTTGAAAATTTGTTAGGCTTTAAGAAACCAGCTAAACATTAGGATACTTGCTCCTTTTTGCCTTTTTGTACAAAAAATATATTGTTAAATGTACATAACTATAAAATAAATTCCAAGGAACTTACTAATAACAGATTTAAGGGCTAGTTTTTCATTTTTAATGCTTGAGAGTCTTTTTGGATCATAATTTGCTTGCGATATGCATGGCGTTTGATAGGAATTTTAATAAGATCTTCTATGATACCATTCCGCAATATTTATAAACACTTTAGAGATTCGTAACTTTGAAAATATGGCTTAGCGACCAATTTATTGTTTCTCATTTTCTTCTTAAAATTACTTTTTCTACCCCAGGAAAAACTTTTATTTTTAAACAAAATATCTTAATAACAAAATTCATTTAATTTTTGGCTTAAAGTGAATAGCATAAAAAAGAATAAAAAACTGATTTTTAGTTTAGTAGGCTATTAAACGTTTGTTAATACTCTTTTGTCGACTTTTGCTTATTAAAGGCTTATAAACTCTTAAAATACATTTATGAATTTGACTGTTAAAATAAAATAAAATAAAAACATAGAAAAATAATAAAAATTCTAATAATTTTTGGGATGCAAATTTATAAATAATTTGCTTTAAAATATTTTTGTTAACACACCAAATAGTTATAAATTATAATTTTGTTTATGTTTTAAATATTCATTTCTAGCAACAAAAAAAAAAAAAAAAAAAAAAAACAAAAAAATATCACAGTGTTAAAAAACTAGTAAAACTTTTGCTTTATGTTTTGATTAGCACTTTTCTGATGAATTTTTTGTTATAAATGAAACACATTGCGGAACGTAGTTTCTTTATATAGAAAAAAAAATAAATTGCAGGGATAAAATTAGTGATTTAAAGTTTTTTTTTATATTCTCTCATGCGTTCAAAATATTTAGTGTGAAGTTTCATTTTACTATGGAATCCTTTATACTAATGAATTATATTATGCTTCTTACAGGTGTTAAAGAAATTTATATTAATTTATTGATGATATTTTATAATTAAATATGCACTCATGAAAATGAGAAAAAATCCAAGCTGCAAGACCGATCATTTTTTAATTTTGGAACTGTCTTATCGAATATCTAGAAGTTCAACCAGGCGATGCATTCGTAGTAAAACTAATAGTCAATTATCCTATGTCTGAGAAGCTTCGAAAGTAAGACCATTATTAATTATCGTACATTAGCACAGCTAAATTTGTGAGGATATCCTGATAATAGAGTGTACATTCGCTTTTAGGAGTGTGGTGCAGAGTACCCCCCGTCCGGAGAACTGTAATGAGCCGATTCTCCTAAACTTATTCAGGTCGTCTTAAGAATAAATTGTTTGTGCTATAAGAGGTAGAATCTCGTTATTTCTTGTGGTTGTCTCCGGCAATAAAGTAAGTTTTCGAGCCAAGTATTAAAGGGAAAGACGGAACACCCTAAAGAAATTTAAAATTATCAACCCAACATCTAGAGCACTGAAATAAACAAGACTCAGTACAATTTATTTATCTCACACTGAGAAAAAAGTATTCGTTAAAATATTAGCCTGAGTGTATAAGAGCGAAGAACTAATTATTATTTATTTCATATCTGGAGGACTACAATAAATATACCAAATAAATTTAATGTATTTCGATGTAAGAATAAATATATTTCTTTCTTAAAACTAAAAAAAAAACTTTAATAAACGGACGCTCTAAAATTTAGTGAAGTCACCGTAAGAATAAAATTTGTACTCAAATATTAGCCTGGAGGTATAGGAGTATGACGATGGGTACCCGTCAAACAAAGTATTTATTTAAAATTATATCACGGGAATATCATATATAAATTAATTAAACTTTAAAAATATCATGCGAATTATCCCGATAAAATTATTAAAATCACCTATAATGAATATTGGAACATGTTTGGATAGGCGTTTCCCTACCGCTTACATATTTTTTCAGAAACTTCTCACTAACATTTTAAATAAACTAAAGACAAAAAAGCAAAGCTTAAACAAAAACAACAATAACCAACACTGATTTTATTTTTCTCTATTCACTTAATTATTTATGGTTTTTTATAAGAACTGGAATAGTAAGAATTTTATGCAGGTAAATCTGAGCTGAAGTTAGTTTCAGACAAAAGCCTAAAAGTGTTTGAGGGGAAGACGGTACCCCTTAGAGATATTAAGTATTATAAATCCTACATATGGATGATTATTACAATAAAAGGACTCTAACTTTAAGAATAAAGTGCATTTTAAAGCCTGGGGGGTTATTACGGGAGATACGTGCCCCTCTAAGTATTTAATAATTATTAGATGGAGAACTACAACAAATACACCATCGAAATTTAATGTAGATAAATCTAAATGTAGAAGTAAGATGAGAGGTACACCCTCATTCCCTTTCTAAATTAGTTACTAAAGTTTGGACAAATTAAGTTTCTATTCTTTTAACTTCAAAAGAAGGTGACTCCTATATAAAAGAGATTATTGCCCGAGTATTGTTTCTGCTTGAGAAAAAAATGTTTTTTCCTAACTGCAATCGCCTTGTCAGCTGAGTAATCTTGGGAGTAGCAACATTGGGTCAGGTTTTAGATGGATGTTGACAGGACTCAGATCTGTGGTGGCGGGACCCATCTCTGTGGTGTTGACCTTATTTCTAATTACAAATTAAAACAATCTGTCACTGAACTAGTAGATACTTGATCCCAAAACAAGTTGCAAAATCTATGCCCAGACTTAATAAAGTTGCAATTATATGCAATTATTATATTAAAAATTTCTTCTCTTCCTCTCTCTTTTGTTCTCCCTAGAAGAGAGAGTTTTCTTCAGAGCACTTGCTAGCTTATACAGTGCGGTTGCAGTTGATGTTTTTTAATGAGGGAGCAAAGCGCCATTAATTTTTTTAGGCTGATAATGGTTCGCAATTCTTTGTTAAGTTTTCAGAGGTAAGGATCACTGACTTATTGCTCTGCAGTATTATTTTTTTTGCTGCAAGTTGTGAGATATTTTTATTACAACTATTATTCACAAAAATTTTAATTAAAATTTTTCTTTAAAACCAAAGCTGTAATATATATTCCATTTATAGAAACATATTTTTAGAAATGTCATACAAATAATTAACTTTTATAAATACCATTTCAGATACAACACAAAAAAACAATAATTAAATGAAGTTGTGATAATTAAAATACTTGAACTAAATAATTTGTATTTTTATTATTTTAGCTTATAAGCGAACATTAAAAAAGTTAATTTAATCTACCAACAAAATATCACTGTGATATATTTTTATCACAACTTTTTGTTTGTTTTGTATTTTTGTTAAGCAACCGCCAATTTTAATTGTTTTCAACAGTATTTTGGAATTATTCAAATAACCAAACGTTTTTCCGTAACTCTGTTTGATAATTTTAATTCCAACTAGATTTTATGCTAATTCTGGATTTAACTCATTTAAATGCATATTGCATGTACTCTCTGACTACCAACGATTTTTCTTTCATTAATTCGTAGATAAATGCAGAACATCTGTATGCAAATATAATTTTGCGTCCTTTTGACAGAATTGCATTATGGAATAACTGACTTTTAGCGGTAAAAAATTTTCATTTCCATATTGCTTTATGAATTCAGAGGTTGTTGTTTTTCTATGTTTTCGGTTTTTTTTTTCTTGTAATCTTCGTTTTTTATTTTAATTTTGTTCTGCATTTCTAATCTAATTTGCGCGGTGTCGAACACAATATTGGGTACAAGAACATAATGAAAAGTGTTTTCTTTGAAGAGTATCAAGGGTGCCATGAGAATTGAAAAAGAGCTGTAGAAAACACATTGTAGTTTTTAAGTGACTAAGGTTCCTTCATCTTATTAATTTACATGTTATTATTTTTTTCGTTCTAAATTATTTTAACATTTATCTTTTACGTTTTATGGCATCCGCTTTTGTTTTTCTTTTCAAGTTCAATATTAAAAGTACGAGGGGGGTTGAAAAATTAATTGATATAATAATTATTCCTAGTCATGTTTTCTGTCCAAATATTTTTGCAAAGCAGCAGAAGATGACAGGCAGATACTAGAGATGCCAATACAAATTGACTTTTTAAAAACGCGAGCTTTTGAAAATTTTGAATCCGAAAGCCCGGTATCTTTTCGATAAATTTAAAATCGAATTTTTTTTTAGATCATAAGGCGGTCAGTTGAAGTTTATATTTCGGAAGCCAAAATATTGTTGGGAATTATCGGGATTTTGAGGATCAAGAAGAATTCCGAGATTTTAGAATCGAAAGTTTCAAAACTCGAACCTTGCGATTTTTAAATATCAACCCCTATTGGCATCACCAATTAGAATACACATTTTTCTCTGAACATCAAAGTTGACAAAATTTTAAATCCTGAGAAAACTCGTGATTTATTTTTATCAATCCGTAATTTCCTTAATATCTGTCTCAGTAAAAAAATAAGAGGTTGTCCCTTTAGAGCCATTTTTGTCACAAATATGGCCTGATCTTTTAAACTGCTTGAGGAAGACACTTACAAGTTACACAAAGCAGTTGTTACCTGTTAAAAAAGGTACAAAAATAAAGTTTAAACTTAAAGGGTGTTCCTATAGGACATCTAATTTCGTTATATGTATTTTGACTTATGATTTGAACCATCTTAAGGAGACCCTTAAAATTTTGAACAACGAATTAAAAAATATAAAATTTTTAATTAAAGGGTGGACCATGGTACAAAAACTGGTTACTAAACTAAACTACAAATTGTTGTTGTTGTAAGTTTTACAGGATCATATTTTTTAAGACTTCTTAAGATTAATTAATTTTTTTTTTTGGACTATGTGTCATAAGTTCCTTTGCAGCGTTGCCAGATTGTCATGTCAAAGGTCATGGATTTTTTTTTTTTGGAAAAACATTTTAAATAATTTTATAACTGTTTGGGTTACGTAACATATTTTCTTTAGTAATTTCCTGATTTTTCTTTTAATAAAACTATGTACTTCCCTCTTCTCGTTTATTTTTAATTTTCTACTATAAAATAGTTCGCCTGAGACTCTTCTTCGTGAGGTTGGAGAAATTTCAATTAATTATGTAGCCAATCCTCGCATATTTAGGTGTGAAAAAAGTATAATAGTATTTAGCATGATTACTTTAGTTATTTCATTTCATTACGTTGAATAGTTCAGTGTTTTGTTAAACGTTTGATTTGACGTTTAGACGGCTAAACAGTAAAAATTCGAAAGTAATTAAAACTTCAATTTAAACGGAAGCAATTAAAGAAATCAATTTTGTTGTATAGTATTTTAATAATTCATTTAAAATACAATATTTGTTTGCATTTCAATTAATACTTGAAAACATTTTAATCTCAGCAAAATCTATATGAAAGTATTAAATTCGTAAAAAAAGCAAAAAGTATTAAATTTGAAAAAAAAAATAAATAAAATAAAAAATATTGTAATCATGTTGTGCCAACATAAACTACTCTCATCATCGGATCCTTCTCAGCGCCAGCAAATAAAATTGAGAACACTTTCAATACCCTGTCAATATGGTGTAAAGCCATTTGCAAAAACCTATCAGCAAATCAAAGAAATTGAAAATCAATCAACGACACCAACAAAAGCTGGCAAAAGATATCATCGTATTTCACAAGAAAAAGTAAAAAATAATAATAAAAAATATTATAAATATTTAAAAAAAGGTAAAATAGAATGTGCAGATTATGTTTTTTTTTTCTTCTGTGCAATATATTTTCAATAAATTATTTTTAAATAATTCTTAATAAAGAACTTAAAAATATATTTTTATCGAAGTTCGTTTTATAATTTAAACTATACAGTGGGAGATTAAGAGATGTAAAATTAATTTATAGTTGGTAAATGCACAGTCTGACATCATGAAACAAAAAAATATGGCTATTAAAAAAGATGTATTCTTGCCACCAAGTTGAGTACTTCGGGTGTGTGAAGAAATCAAATCGCTAAAAATGTTTTTATTTTGATTTTTTTTATAAATTTTGAAATTTCGCTTTACATAGTAAAGATGACACCTATCTTGGCATGCTTCGAATCTTTAAATATTACCAAAATTCCCAACTATTTTTTATTTTCTCCCAATCAGGGATTGAACCGTGGATTTTTCTAAATCAATTAAAATTTACTTTTTCGGCTTTGATTAATTTTTTAATTTAATTTTTACAAAGAAAAAGTATTTTCCAAATATAGCGGACGTTTTCCAAAGAATAGAAGAAATGTTAGAATGTAATGCCGCATTTTCAGGACCGCCAAATCCCTCATTAATTTTAATTGATTTATAAAATTCCCAACCTTAAGGTAATAATCGCCATTGACCGGGAAAATTCTAATGCGTAAATTTAACTAGTTTGGTTTTAGTTTTTCTCTTTTGATTACTTGAGTTTTTATTTATTTAAATACTATGGATTAATATGCTTCTAAGTCAATTAATTTTAAAACATTCTAATAATTTTCTAATTACTCGATTTTTGCATTTAAAATTTTTTTAACAAATCTGACGTAAAGGAGTATATGGGCCATAATTATAGAAATAAAAATAGTTTGTAGTCTTTAGATTATTTCTGTTTTAATATAAACGAGCTTACGTCATTACATATTTTATATTACTTTATGACGTAAGTCTTTAAGTCAAAATTTTCTCACCATTTACCTGACCCAAGATAATTTTAAACGTTTTTAAAAAAATATCGCAAACACAATTTAAAGAAAGAATTTATATTTATTAATAGTAGTGAGCGTAGTCTACTACTTCTCTTTTAAGCCACTTTGGGGCAATAGATACGCAATAATTGAACTAAAAATAATTATAATATATAATTAACTTTTATGTAAGTCGTTACGATAAAAAATGTCAAAAACGCTGTGTGTAAAGATAAATACGTCAAGTTACGTTTTTTTAATGTAGCATGCGATAAATTTTTTCCTCCCGAGGGTTTTGTCGCTGTAATTGTATTTGTTAAAAAAACACTGAATTTACCATACAATTTGTACTGTATGTAGGGAGGAAAAAATTTATCGCATGCTACATTTTTTAAAAAACGTATTTAATTTGACGTATTTATTTTCACACACATAAAAAACGATCAAAGCTTTACTTTTAAAGTATCAAAGAAAGTTTGAATTTAATTTTAAAAACTAAATTCTGAAAAACTACTTATATTTACTAAACGCAGTGTGGAAAACTCTCTATTTAGTGATTTTACTAACGTCGGTAATCTATCGGTGGACGTAAAAAATTAACAGTTCTCATTGAAGACTAAACTTAACTTTTCTTAAGATTTTTTCGAAAATTTTGCAGAGTTAATTCTTTTAATAAATAGCACTGACTCTAGAGGAAGATTTCTAAAATATTTAATATCGTCAGCTAAAATGAAAATCCATGCAACTAACAAAAACAAAAATCTTCATCTGTTTTTCTATTGAATTTTCTACATTAACTGAAAATGTATCTTCCTGGAATCAAAAAACAAATTTAAATTTTTTTCAGTTACGTAGTTTTTAGTTTAGCTAACCATATATTTTCTAACTATTCAATTATTGAATTTTTAACTACCTGAATTCAAAAATTTTTTTTTGTTGTCCAAAATATTTATATTATTATTACGTCTGTAACGTTGTATATTTGTATGCTTAACGTAGCTGTTACGTGATAACATTTTTAACTTTGAATTTTGAAAATACAGTAATTTCATATTCTAAAAAATTTAAAAATTTAAGAATTTTGTTAGTGTGCTAATTGTATTAAGTAGTTAAAAAAAAAACATTTAAAACTTCTAAGTGACGCAGTAAAACCAAATCATAACGATAATTGTTATAATGAATTTCTCAAAAGTCCTTAACGCACACTTGCGATAAAAGTTGTAAAACTTCTTATAATTTGCAATGATTTAACAAAAATATTTCATGTGTAGTAAAAAAACTTAAAAATATTTAATTATTAAAAATCTTATATGACTTTTTGTTATACAACTTCTTCGTCATCATAAATTCAAAACCAAAAATGATTTTTGTTGCAAAAATGTGTACAAAAACTAAGGTAAAAGAGTTTGAACATTTTAATGTATTTTGTGGCCTTAACCATCCAACTTCAAACGTAGGATTTTAACATTTTAACTATTCTGACGTAAAAAAGCCAAATGTAGTAAAAACAAAAATAAACATGTTAAAGAATATTTTTAAGCTCCCTTTTTAATCAAATTAATGTGGCATCTAAGAAAAAACAATAAAATATTTATTCAACGTTTAAATAAATTAAAATGATAAGGATTTTCATATAAAAACAAAAATAAAAAAAAGAAACTGTAAACTGTAAAATAACAGGGTTACGCAAACCCTACGCATCTGTCTAATAAGTTACATGAAACAAAAGTTTTTTACAAAACTATTTTTGCCATTTTTTATAGTTATTTGATTGAGATTTCTTTATTGGTTTATTGCAAGTGAAAACAATTTGTTGTTGTTAAAAAAAAGTGATGTTGCTTTTGTAATTTTAACAATTGTTGTTATAATTTTTAGAATTTCCATTTCCGACCCTATAAAGTATATATATTCTGACTTCTCATGCATAAAGAAGTCGTTTGAGAGATGTCCATCTGTGTGTCTTTCCATCCGTGTTCGTGCTGAACAACACATTTATTTTTTCTATAATTTTTTTTACTGAATTTTTAGTTTTTATAAATTTACCTCTTATTTTTCTAAATTTTGGGTATCTTAGCGTTTTTTAGTTGGCAGCTAATAATAAAATGATCTAATTTTTATTTTTTATAAGACTTTTATTGATGATGTTTGTGATTTTTATATGAATTGTAAATTTTGTTGTTTTTTACAATTTGCTGAATTTATCTACTAAAATTGGGTTTTCTTCTAAATTTTCGTTTATCTTTATTTTGCTAATAATTTTGTAAGTTTTTTTTGTTTCCTGATTAAATTTTTTTTAGCGTTTTTTGTCAATTAGCGATTTTTCGATGATATTTTGATTTATTAATTTTTTTTTTTTTTGGTGAATCATTTATTTTGTTCAAAATTAAACAATTTTGTTGTTGTTTTCCATATTAGAAAAAATTTCAGTTTTTGGATTTAAAAAATTTTTTATTTAAATTTTTTGTTTTTATTTTAAAATAGTGATTTTTTTGCTAAAATTTCGATAAGTAAATTTGCTTCTTTGTAATAAAGTTCTTGGAATTTATTTTCCATATCTTGCAATTTTTCGTCAACAATGCAAACTAAATAAAGTAATAACAAAATCATAAAAGAGTAGAAGGAGTCTTTCTACTTTCTATTCTATATCTCAACTTAGTTTGAATTTAACATTTCATATCTAACAGATCAGAACAAAAATAATTTCTTTTATTTTATGGTGAAATCATCAAAGAAATCATTAACATACGCCCCTCAGTCCTGCAAAGTTAAAACCAGTCCTTTGCCGCTCTTATACCCTTTGGCAATGTTTATGTTAAATAAACTAAAAAAATGTATTTTAGTAGGAGTATCAGATTCTTTAATATATGTTTTCAGTGTTCTATAACGCATTTATTCAATCGTAAATTCATACGGTTTTCTTTTGTTATTTGTTTAACAAAATATGCGAACAAAATAAAAAATAAAATAAAAGAAAACGCCAATAACAAAAATCCAAATGCATGTTCATTCATAAACACATCAAATGCTAAAATTTATTGGCTTGTGGCCAATGGCTGAACATTGTTCTGGGTCGTTGGGTGTTTTGTTTTTGTGTTTTTGTTGTATAAATCGATATATGTTTTAGCAAGAAAAAAATTAATTTTTACACACATACGTACGCAGCAAACTCAGATAGAGAATTTTGTAATTAATGTTAATTGTATAAAAGAAATAAGACAAGACATAAAAAAGCATAAAAAAGCGAAGGGCAGTCTGAGAAATAAATTTAAGACTTGAAACCTTTAAAAGCTTTAGTTCTATGAAAGCCTCAATGAGGTCAAGCGAATGGAAATGGGATCTTATATTAAAACGCATATCCCCGAGAATATATTTGAACCTGATATCACTCAAGTTGATACTTTTCAAACAAACTAAAGACAAACAATGTCCCGATTGAGTTCAAAAAGTTTTCATTAAATTTTAAAGCAGTTAACTGTTGCCAGATAATTGTGGTGCCAAATTAATTAATTTGTTGAAAAAAAAATCGCCAAAATGTTTAGAATATTTTAAAAATCCTCAAAAATCGCCTAATAATAAATTTAAAAATTCTTAAGTTTTTTTTTTTTTAATTTTTTAATAGAAAACACTACCGTTCACAATGTGTAAAAAAGTAACCATATTCGTTTCGCTACAATGTCCGATTGTCTCTCACAGCTCTCTATCTATGAAACCAACATAGGTAAGATCTTAAAATTTTCACAGAAGGTGTATTCACTAAATTTAATATTTAAAACTAAAGGGTGTACCTAAAAGACGTGATATTCATAAAAATATTATTATTTTTTGAACTGTGATATCAAGACACGTAAAACTTGTACAGTGTCAGTAAAACTTTGTGAGCTACTACAGCATATAGAAAAAACTTAACTTTAAATTAAAGGTTGTCCCGATAGTGAGGTAATTTTCAAGATTGTGTCCTTGTTTTTTAATCCGCAATAGGCAGACTCTTTAAGAATTCTTATGCCAGCTATAAAAACAAGTACAATAAAGTAAACTCTAAAACCTAAAGGGTGTTTCCATAGTGTTTAGATTTTAATGTATGTATATGTATTTAGTTTTTTTAACGCAGCAGAAATTAAGAATTTACAAAGAGTATGTTCCGCTTTAAAAGCAAGTGCTATTTGTAAATTTAAAATTTGAAGGGTGTTCCAATAGTGACGTGATTTTCATGTACATGGATTTGTTTTGGAACCGAAATAAGCAAAGTATCTGCATTTTTATGTCAGCTATAAAGTTAAGTACATAAATCTAAAACCTAAAGGGTGACTCGATTTTAACGTGTGTATATGTTTTAAGTTTTTCAACGTAGCAGAAATTAAGAGTTTACAAAGAGTATGTTCCGCTTTAAGAGCAAGTGCGAATAGTAAATTTAAAATTTAAAGTGTGTTCCAATAGTGACGTGATTTTCATGTACATGAATTTGTTTTGTTGCATTTTTATGTCGTCAGCTATAAAGTTATGTTAGTACAAAAAATTTAACATAAATCTAAAACCTAAAGGGTGACTCGATTTTAACGTGTGTATATGTTTTTAGTTTTTCAACGTAGCAGAAATTAACAATTTACAAACAGTTCGTTCCGCTTTAAAAATAATTGTGAATAATAAATTTTAAATTAAAAGGGTATTCCAATAGAGCTTGTGATATTGTTAATATGACCATATCTTTTAAACCGTTGTAGGCAAATGTTGCAAATCTGCACAGAGTAAGAACTGCTATGTCTGCTATAAGGACAAGCTAAAAATTCAAATTAAAATAAGATAAAGGGTGTTCCAATAGTAATGTTATTTCCACATATATGGACTTTTTTAAGCATATTTCGTTGAGACTATAAATTTACGTAGTTCGATGTAAAAGCAAGTATTAAATAATAAAATTAATAGGTATCCCAATAGTGACGGTATTTTCCGAGTCCGCTTTCAAATGTCTAAAAATAAATGTTTTAATTAAAGGGTGACCCATACATGGTATGGAATATTACGTGTATAAGTACAATTCGCAATTGGCAGATTAACATTTTGATTCTGATGCTGCCCATCGGTGCAGCGAAATCTTAAATATAAAAAAATATTTGTTGTAGAAAGAGACCTAGTGCTTGCTAAAAAGAATAGCATTTAATGTTTTAATGTCTTAATGGCTTAAATTTTTTTTTTTTAAGTTTTTAAAAATTTAAAGAAAAAAAATTTAACTACAAGTGTATGCGAACATTTTTCAAGAAAACAAGGACAAATCAAACACAAAGCAGAATGTAACCCTGCACTTTTTGGATCGCTACATCCTTCGTCAGCTTTTTATTTACATTTTAAATATCCTTTATTTAACCAACTAATTTTGTAATTAAAAACACGAAGAATATTTATTTTCAATTAATATTAATTTTGTTAGACGAAGTCACCACACAGCCAAAATCATTCTTTCGCGTCTCTCTCTGTAACTCGTAACTGAATGACCACTAAATGCAAATTTTTAATTAAAATTAATCATTTTTAGTTAGGGCTAAATTTGTTGTTAAATGCAAGGAAAAGAAATGAAGATATTCTTTACAGTATCAAGAAACAAATGCATATATGAGAGCGAACTTTGGCATAACTGAAAATTATTTTCTGGTTTGTTAATTACAACAAATTTTTACTGTAACTGAATTTTTCAAGTTTTAATTTTTTTAACGATTTCTTCGTTAGAATTAAGCTGATCAAAAATTCTTTTTAACGACTTTTGAAATAATCGTTATTTTGAAATATATAAAATCAACAAATTACATATTGTACCTTCAATTATTAATTAGACGATAAATCGATAAATCTGGCAATAGTGAAGATGTCACTAATTTAAAACGGGTGATAAATCTAATTTTTACCTTGTTGGTTTGTAGCTTTTGTGAAAGTTTATTTTATTTTATAATTTTGCATTACGTTTAAAATTTTTACGCTGATCTATAACCTTCGTCACTCGCATTTTAGAAAAATCATCCGGCATGACTTGTTGTCACACGGCAAAAATTGTGAAGAATACAATAATTGTACCTCGAGATATTTAACGGAAAATTTAATGCATTTTTAGAAAATTTTTTTTCGTACATATAATGTCTTTATACTTACTCATGATTGAGTATCGAAAACTCATAAAAATTTATGAAAAGTCTTTTCAGATTGACTAAAATTTCAACTCGCGCATATAAATTGCGACTTTATCTTAGTCATACTTGAGGGGATATAGGTTACGAGGAACGTGTGTAAGCTTTTGCAAACATCTAATTAATTGTAACTACTCTAGTTAACGAGAGTATTTTTAATTTTTTATTTTAAACATTTATTTACAATTAGTTGAATTTATTTTTACTTTGCTTTCATTTGCTCTTTTCTGATGTTGTGGCTATTACAAAACGAGTTAAGGAGACCACCTAACAATAAATCACCTTAACAATTAACTAGTTTACAAAAAAAAAGGAAACAATAAAGAAATAAATTTCATTAAAAGAAACAATTAAATACATTTGACAATGAAATAGAATAGAGGGCCGAAATTAAATTTTAAACTCTTTTTCTACCCAACGCATTAATTTTTCCTTCCTTAAAAAAGTTTTAGATTTCACTTGTCCGCTTACTTTGGACTGATTAAGGCAAATTTGCAGCAACTAAAAATTGAATTATTTTATATTTTTCTCAAATTATTTTGCAAATGTATTTCCTTAAAATATTATCCAATAACAAGTTTATATTATTAAATTTAAATCTAATATTGCAACGTATTTAACAAACATTTTTAATGCTATTTTTGTTTCTACCAATCTGGCAACGCTTTATACAGTTGTATGTATGTGCAATTGTACAAACAACTACACCAGATCACACAAGATGTAATAGCCATGTGAAGCAAACCAGAATAGCATGGCGTCAAAAATGAGCAATTAGAAAATCCAATTTTGACAGTGCGTTAGGAAATAAAGCTGTTGAAAAGTGATTATAATTTAGTTATTGTCATAGTAATCTAACAGTTTTATATTTTTCTAATTTCTATACAGAGAGTTTTATAAAATAAAATGAGTTTATACAAATAGTTGACGCTCCTATTTGTGTATGACATTTCAGCGCAAAAGCTGTGGGTCAGATTGCTTTGCGCTTTACGCGTTAATTTAGAATTGACTGTAATATTCATTTGTTTATTCATTCAGTGTAATCGTATATATTCTTACAGAATTTTTTCCTCACGGAAAAAAATATTTCTATGAATAGATTCCTCCAGTAATGAATTCTGTGGGAAAAAAAAAATAAAAAAGTGGCACCACCGTAATTGAAAGGAAGCAATTTTGTTTTTTTTTTACACTTAATTTTTCTTTCATTTTTCATAGTACCCACTTTTTTCCTTCGAATTTATTTCACCTTACGCAGTCTATAAAAAGAGGAACAAATTTATAATAGAAGAAAAGTGAAAAAAACTCGCACGGTACTTTTATTTATAATTGGGCTTATAATTCTCAGTTTTTTTTTGCCAGGTTTGGTAGATATCGGGAAGATTCCATAACCGAAGTTTATTTGTATCGAAAGTGTGATCGCGTGTGAGTGAGCTCTTGTGTGTTTCGGATTTTTTTTTTATTTTATAATTTTTTTTTTTTTTTTGATTTTTTTTACAAATTGCAAAGTGACTTTTGCTTATCGTTTAAATTCAATAACTGTTTCGGTCACAGCAGCTTGGGGTGACTATTTTCTGCAGCGGCTTCAAATAAGTGTTTTTTACAACAGCTTCATCTAACTGTTTTCCCACAGGATCTTCGGCTGAGTGCTTTAATCGGCGGCTTCGTTTGACTGTCTCCCACAACGACTGTTTTTTTTTTCAGCCACTTGAACGCCCCCTGTTGCTAGTTATTGCAGCAATAAAATGAAAGTTAAAATAAACTTGAAGTGTTGCTTTTAAATTAAATCAAGTTAATTTATGTTTTTGAAAAATAATTATTTTTGCCGCCTAAAAGCACAGTTTGATTTTTTGAAAATTTTAATGAACGAACTGTGTCTATTTACTTCTGTGAAACGCACAACTTTATGATTTTATTATAGTAAAATTCTGAATTTAAAATTAAAATCTTTGCAAATATTGGAATTCATTTCAACATTTGAACTCAACAATAAATAAAAAAAAAAATCATTTCAATTTACGATTTCGTTATCTTGTGTTACATTTTATTTTTCATATTATTTTGAACAGCCCGAGCTGAAAATATTTCGTTTTAACACAAAAGTCTTAAATACTTTAATTACATTTTTAGTGTGTAAATAATTCTTATTTGAAGTATTTATTTATATAACCAAATGCTACATTTTTATTTAGTGAGGCTTTAAACTTAAAAATAATTGTTCTTTTTTTTAAATAAAACTAGACAAGAACAAAATTTGTGAACTGGTAAAAAATTTAAAAACTTTTTTAAAAAAATTAAAATTATGTTTAAGTTAAACGTAGAAAAACTAATAAAAATGACTTTTTGTAATAAAATAAATAAGAAGAGTAGTATATGAACTGCCCGACTTATTCTATGATCGGTCTAGAAGGCAGACTTTGTCTCCTCATTCTACTTAACTCATCTTTCATGGAGCTCTTTTTTTAAATTTAAAAAGGATAAAAATTGTTGCCTATAAACAGGATACACTATTTGCTACGATGCGTTTCTCTTCTCCTTTTTCCAGAACTTAAAATACCCTGACCATCATAACCTTATCAACCAATTTTGGTCTGGTAAAATCTATTAAATAAATGTGTAATGTCAAATCAGCTTCTGTTTATTTGCGAAAAAATATGTTGATGTAGCGATGAGAAATCTTAAAGGCTGCTGTGCAATTTCGTTTGTTCTTAATTTTAAGGAAATTTCATAAATTTTTATTGATATTTTAAAATTGCTGACATATAAATATGTTGACCTTATATTTTATTTTTAACTCGTGCATCTCTAAGGGGTGACCTAAATATTCAAAAAATTTTGTCAGTTTTTTATACATCACTTAACGCTTCGCAAGCGCTTGGTAATTATTTAAAAAAGATATTCGAAATTTTAATTTAATTGCAAGTAAGTGAAATGAATGTCCTTTCCAGTTTGATCGCTATAAAGGCTTTGGTGGATAAGACAAACATTCAATCAAAGACAAGTACTCGAACAAGCATCAATACATCTATAATGATTGACTGGTTCGACCATTAAGAGTCCTCAGTACAGGGCAATGTTGCCCGTCTTTCTGTAGCCGAAACTCAATTAATTCACTACAAGCATTGTTCACTTGACACATCACCTCTCAGAAACCTTTTACGCCTGCAGACTCTTTTAAAGAACGACATATTCTAGTCGTTTATCTAACATTTTTATATTACGCATTTTTTTCACTTCAATTATTTTTATTTTCTTAGAAACTGTTAAAACAACCACAAAACAACCAAAAGTTTTGGCAATTCAGTGATTTAAAAAAAAGGTTTTTGTTTTTTTTTTTGTGGAAAAGTTTATTTATTATTTATAAAAAAGTTCTCTATTTTATTTTAACTTTTATTTTATAAGAAACACGCAAACAAAATTATATTTTCATCTTCTAAAATAAATTAACAAGTTTATCCGTCTGTATTTGACTACTTAAATTTGAATGTGTGTGTGTGCGTGTGTATGTGTATGTGCATTTGTATTTATAACCGAAGTTGTGCATTTGGGTGTATTACTTGTCTAGTTTTATATTTAAAGATAAGAACACTTTCGTGTAGATCTTTCTAAACTTCTTCTATATACTTTTGTGGTTTTAATTTTAAGTAGAATTCTAAAACAATTGTGGTGAATTTAAATCTTGGTTTTAAACAATTTGTTTTTACACTTACAGTAACCTAAGTCTGACAAACTTAATAAAAGAAATTTTTAATGAAATTAACATGTTCAAATTTTTTTTTTATAATTAAATCCAAAATTTTAAGAATTAAAATATAAAAAAATATTTTTTTAAAGTAATTTAAATAAATTGGAACACTAGTAGAACTTTTAAAGTATTAAGCAAAGTTTTCATATCCACGAAAGACAAGATATTTTTTAATTTGTTTTGGTGATCTGCGACCTTGATATTAAAGGGTGTTTTTTTTTAAGCCCAACAGAACTTTTAATTATAAAAAGCAACACAAAAAAAAGTTTTATTTTAAAAAGCTTTATTTGAATGAGCCTTAAATAAAATAAAATTATAAGGCCAATCGATAGTACAATTTTTTTAAATCAACTTATCTCTTGATTTGAATTCCAATAGTGTTGGTTATGGTGGCCACGAGGAACAAAGCGCATTCTGTTGCTACTAAATCTCACCCGGTTTAATGTCAGCCATATTTATTAAAAAAAAAAAAATTGATTCGTGGTGCGGCAACAATCTCTATCGATCCTAACAAGAGCTCCGGCTTGTTTTTTTTTTACGAAATAACGTCCAGTGATGCCACCAGCATGTAAAAGACTTTAAACGGTGCAATTTGTCTGATGTAATGAAGTCTATGATAGAGTCTGTTGTGGATTGGTTTTACTCCATACATTGTTTTTTTTTTTTATTTAAAAACCCCCTTTAGGCAAATACAATTTTTGGATAAGTTACCTAAATTGATGACTGATTTTCAAAGCAAATCCATACATTCTGGTAGCGTTGTTTAAGCGTCAGTCTATTCATGATGATATCCCAGAGTACACGGGTCATAAATATTAAAAAGTAAGCGTGGTATGACAGTTAATTGACAGCTAACCCTTTCGGAAGTTCCTTTCCCTTTACAATAACAGCAATATAATAAATAATAATAAATAAAAACTTTTATTTTTAATTTTTTTTTTTACAAGCTTTCCTTGTAATTTAAACTTATTTCTTTCCATGTATTGAAAACATTCTATCATGTACAAATTGTAAATCTATGTTAAAAATATATTTATGTATTTGTATCAGTATCTGTATAAAATGCAATTTTATCAAAAGAATTCTTTTGCATATGTTTTACATTGTTTTTACTTTTTAAAAATACATTTTTCATTTGTATTGTTGTTGTGAAAACAATCACGAAAAAAACTTTATGCAAAATCAATATTAAATAAATAATTGAAATAAAAAGTATGTTTTTCTAGACTACAATCAAGAATAAGAATAGTTATAAAATTTAATATAAAATAAGATTTGAAGTTAAGTAAATAAGATGTAAAACTCGTAACTTTTTACGTTATAAACTATGTATTGACGTAATTCATTACGTAATACAATAGTAATAAAATATTTAATATTTAAGTTCATTTGAATTCAAGAGAATATTTGAATTTAAGAGAATTACCTAAAGTTTTATTAAGTCTTATGATCCCAATAGGGATTTGCCTCTTTCATTGGTATTTTTAATCAGATGCTAGTTGTTCGCTATGCACAGTGGGATTTGTTAATACAATGTTTGGCAAAAAATATAAGGAGTGCTCGTAGAATGTTGAAATTTTACTCTGAGTCTTTGGTTCGATCAATTAAGAAAAAACTCAAGTCTCAGCAACAGGTGTCACGCCCACTACCCACCGACCATAGAACTAAAAATTTATTTTTGTCTCAAAGTTTTTAAGTTGGAACAGAGCCTTTTTTATTAAACCAATTAAGACTAAAATAAAGTTTCATCAAAATTGGCCACGCCCACTATCCACCGCCCATAGTAACCTAAATTTATTTTTGGCCCGAAGTTTTTAAAATTTTCCTCAGAGCTTTTACCTCAATTGGTATTTTTGATCAGATGCTAGTTGTTCGCTAAGCACAGTGGGATCTGTTCATACAATGTTTGGCACAAAATAAAAGGAGTGCTCGTAGAATGTTAAATTTTGCTCTGAGTCTTTGGTTAGCTCAATTAAGAAAAAATTAAAGTTTCATCGAAATTGGTCACGCCCACTACCCATCGCCCATAGAACTAAAAATTTATTGGTGGTTTAAAGTTTTTGAAATTTGAAACAGAAACTTTTATTATCCCAATTAGGAATAAAATAAAGTTTAATAAAAATTGGCCACGCCCACTACCCGCCGCCCACAGAAATCAAAATTTATTTTTGGGCTCAGAGCCTTTTATTACCTCAATTGGTGTTTTTGATCAGATGCTAGTTCTTCGCGATGCACAGTGGGATTTGTTCATACAATGTTTGGCAAAAAATATAAGGAGTGCTCGTAGAATGTTGAAATTTTACTTTGAACCTTTGGTTCAATCATTAAGAAAAAATCAAAGTTTCATCGAAATTGGTCACGCCCACTACCCACCACCCATAAAACTAAAAATTTATTTGTGGCCCAAAGTTTTTGAAATTTGGTTTTATTCTATCATATTTTCTAAAGTATGCGAGCGAACTTTATAATTTTTTTTTTAATATGTAGAAAAGACTATATTTGAAATTTAAATCAGAGCAATAAAATTATCTTACGTACAAACACTATAGAAGTGCGTAAGATGTTTTTAATATTTTCGACGAAAATTTACATGTGACTTTATTATTTCAAAGATAAATTTAATTACGTACAATTTAACGTTTTAAAAGCAACTTAAACATTTAATCGAATTCTTGGATGTTTCTTATTTATTAATTTTAATACCAAAGATAATTATGTCTATTAACGTTTAAGAGGAAAATAGAACTCAAAAAAAAATAAAATTAAATCCAAGCTACAGTATTTTAAAAACCTTTACCTGCGCATACACACACAAAAACGTTTATATTTATAAATAATTGGCCTTGTTATGTCTCAAATAAATATAATCGACCACTAGTTAGTAGTTTGTAGTTTAAGTACAAACTAGTTTATCTTTTATTAGTTGATAAATATATTTTTTTATTGTATTCCTTCTACTTGTTTGCTTCCTTCAAAACCATAAAGTCTACTTGTTTAATAATAATAGAGAAAGAAGGACACTACAAGAAATTGCTTTGTAGCCAGAGCTTTTAAATGATGCAATTATAATAAATAAAAATTATAAATAACAACTACGAATAAAAACTACTTCATAAAAAGGGTCTCTAAGAAGTGATTCACTTTACGTTTTAAAGAAATACTCGAGCACTTGAAAATTTTTAGAAAATTATATCAAGAATTTTCAAAGCGTAATAAAAAGCCTGAAATAAGAGCATCGAAATACTAGAGTGTTTCTTTCTAGTCCCAAGTGACCAACTTAAATGAAAAATGACAGGTAATAAATGAAACTCAGTCTGGATGATTATTTATTTCCTTCGTCAGTAAATGAAGTACCACTGTAGCGCTTTCTAAACGTACCCGAAAAATAACGGGTGTCAATGGCCATCACTGAAAGGTAAAACAAGAGTCAGGATGATAATATTTGCTATCATCGCATGTCATTTTCATTTACCATCCTCGTGAAAGCGAAAATCGTGGTAGAAGGAACACTTCTCCTGGAAGATGCTAAGACTCTTATGTACGTCGTTTGATAATGTCTATTGCTAGACATCATGGGCAGTCTTAGTCTCAAGCAGTGGAGTGGGAGACTGTGGTAAAATGTTAGTTTTCAGTTATGAGTCCAGAAATCGCTATTCTAGAAGAAATGCTTGTTGGAAGGGGCGGGACTTGATGTGGAACAGAAAACTATTCTTGATTTAAATTCTTGTTTTTACTAAAGAACCAAACGCACTTTTCTCATTAGTGATCAGCAAAAGAGGGTTAAAGGACCAAAAAGGAAGCGATGTTTTGTGTATCCTGCTATAAATCCAATTTATACTTTTATCAAGAAAATTAAAAACGAATTTTGCAACCAATTTGCGGACTCTGGATCTCGAACAGAGAATGAAGAAGACCGCTTGGTGATGAGGTTACCTTCAGAGGTAACTAATTTTAAATATGAGTTAGAAAATGACTCTAGAAATGTGTCGATCGGGAAAGAGAGGTAAACATAATTGCCCAAGTGCAAGCATGAAAGGGAATGACTTCTAACGAGAACTCAGTGGAATAGACAACGAAGCCCTTCATTTAGAGGTGAAGGTTTTAATATCTAATACTATTCCGGAGATGCGAGCAAGGTCTTTACTTTGAAAGAGACAAAAAAAAAATTAATAAAAATAAGACGAACCATTGAAAATGAATATTTGGTGGAAATTAGAGACAATCGACATTGACTAAGCTGTTACTGTATTGTATATATTGTGTGATTATCTAGCATTACGGGCAGCAGCATAATGGACGTGGATGAAAAGAGTTACGTCAGAGTAAAGCAACTCTTGCAACTGCGCGAGACATTGTGATATTAAGAAATATCAAGAGCTATCGTTCGATGATCAGAAAACACTAGTCTACAGATTAAAAGACAGTTTAGGTGGCGCTTAACTAGGTTTTGAAAGAAGAGATAGACATTCTCGGTCGAACTTTTTACTCATCACAAAGGCAAGGTTGGGTATTTGAAAGGACTATTAAATGTATCGATCCTCTTCAGTATCCCACTGTTTAATACAACAAATTCCTTTAAAAAACTGCTCTTAAACTCTTGTAATAGAATAACCTAACAATTTTCTGCTTTTATTCTTAACATCTTGTTGACTGGTTGGGTAAATACCTATTTTCTTTCTTTTAACAATCCTTAACTGAAAGGATTTAAAGGAAAAAAAAATTTAGAAAGTGAAAAAAAGTAAAATAAAAAAAAACTTAATAGAAAGAACATTAGTATTTTATCCTTTAGGCGTAGGAAGGTATTGAAGGATCACAAAAATTGCAACAGCAGGCTTTTATTTTACAATCACGATAAAGAACAAAAAAAAAAAAAAAAAACTCAACATTGAAACAAAACGAAAACAAGATTAAATACAAGAGTTGAATACAAACTAACTTTTGTTCACAACAGTGAAATTGGTTTTTACAACAGAAATCTGAACGGAAATCGGTAACAGAAGTACTTTAAGGATAAAGATCGCACAAATTAGTAAAACTCATCGAGTGAAAATAAATATTTCAAATTCAATATGTAACAAAGTAACAACTTACGTGATCATATTTTTGTATCAATACGTTTTTGGTATTTGTGAGACAAGTAAGTGAAGGTAAATATTTCGGGGTAAATTTATTATGACGTAAGATATGTCCCAAATACGTAAACCCACGGACAAGTAAATGAAGATAAACATTTTAAGTTAATCAAATTATGACGCAACGTTACGTCTTTAGTATTAATGATATACTGGCCAAATATGTTTTCGCAATTTTAACACGTGACTGAAGATAAACACATTGAGCTAAATATAATATGACGTAGTTACTTACGTCATCACATATTATTAAATATGTTTCTAGTATTTGAGTCCCAAAATATGTTATGCATTTTAGATGAGTCAATAAAGATAAATATATTGGGCTTATAATTCTATAACGTAACGACTTACGTCTTTACATATTTAAAATACATATTTAGTGTTGACAACATATTAGCAAAATAATTTTTCGCATTTGGAAAAATGAAAGAAGATAAATATTTAAAAATGTTATGACGTTACAACTTACGTCATCACATATTTATAAGGATGTTTCAAGTATTTAGGACATATAGACATATATGCCAAAGTTCGAGCAAGTAAACTAAAATAAATACTTTAAGCAAAAAATTTTACGTCGTAAGAACTTACGTCATTAAATATTTATAAAGGAAACTAATGACATTTTTGTTTAACAAAATTTTGTGTAATTTTTTCATTTTTAAAAATTTAAAAACAAAAAATGTTCTTTCTATTTTCTATTTTATTTTAAAATAATTATTTACTATTTCCTTAAACGTTTTTATTCAAAATTAATTTGACTCGCCTCTCTCCTGTTTTCTAAAGGAATTTGCATTTTGTCAACTATTATTCGAAAAAAAAGAACACAACATCGAAATTGCATTAACAGAAAGGGATGCTTCATAAACCACCACCTGTTGTTCCCTCTTGAGTTTTCAGCTTTACTTGTTTGTAAAATAATTTTTTTTTCATCATGATGACTTGTTTTCATTATAAAATAAATACCAAGAAAAATCTTGTTGTTATTTTGACTTTTCAAACGAATTGATTGTCTTTTTTTTTAAGAGAAAAAAAACCTGTTCACAATGAATTTATTGTGTGTCACATACTAAAAGAAATCTTTTCTCTCAATCTTGTTTTAGTATTAAAAATCAAATGAAAAAGAAAACTTGCATACTTTTTATTTTGTTTTTCTTATTAAAAATTGAAAATTTTCTAACAACATTTTGTGTAGAAATTTAAACTCATGGATTTATTTAAATTGTTTAATAAATAAAAATACACATTTAATTAGGAAGGCATTTTATTTTCATTAAAAGAAATAACATTATAAGGGTAAAATCCTAAAAATAGACATTTTTAATTTCCTTTGTCATTTTTTAATTCCGATTTATTGTTACGTAATATTTAATATAAATTATCTTTTGCTTGAAAAATTTTCCTTAATTTATTTTTATTTGTAATCAAGCATTTGCCTGGTCTATGAAAATTGAAATACATACGAGTTTTCAGTCTCAATTAAGCTGTCGGCTTTATTTATTTTTTCATTTCATTTTCCTTATTTGCTTTTATTATTAATTTTAATTTACAATTTTCTTAATCCTTTCACTTGAAAAACACTCTTAACTGTATCAACATTTTGCACTTTTGCACTTCTAAGAAATTTTCTATTATAAGAAAAAATTACATAATTTTTTTTGATATTAAAATAAACTCTTGGCAACAGAACTCTTCTATTTAAAATGAAATGTTTGATTTATTTTAATTTATCATGAAGTTTGTATTTAATTAACATTTTGCCTGCATTATGCAGAAGTATATTTTTTTAAATAAAAGAAGAAAATTAGTCTAAAATAAGATAGATAATTTTATTATTAAAAGAAATACGCTAATGTTGACATTTCTAAAGAAATTTATATAATAATTTTCACTGTAACTAGAAAATTGGACAAGATTACTGCTATTAATATGAACAAAGCCATAATCATGTAGTCAAGATAAGAATTAAAATGTTGTCAAGACTCTGGTCAAAAATATTATGAGAATTGTGGAATACCGTCCAGACTATAGTCCGAAATTATTTCAACTACACGAACTTCTCTACTATAGAAATTCGTCTAGTGTAAAGACGAGAATATTAACCAGGAATAATAATATAATAAAATATTACCAAGAAATATGGTTAGAAATGTATTTAGTTTTATAAACCAACTTAAAAAAAAGAAGGAGGTCATCAATTCGTCTGAATGCTTTTTTTTTATATATTTGCCTGCGAAAATCTGTCATTCTTAAACAGATTTTTATTTTTTTATTTGAGAGGTTATGCCTAGAAATTGGGCCCGTTTTAAAAACAGTTCTTATTCATAAAAATTAAAGGGTGTCCCCATACAACATACATGTTTTTACGTGTACTATGAACCACTACCATTTTAAAATTTAAAAAGAGTGCGTACCCAATACAAAAAGTAAAATACAAAAATAAATTTTTAAATTACAGGGTGTCCCATTAGTGACGAAAATTAACCTTTTGAACCGTTATAGACAAACGCTTGAAAATTGAACAAAATGTCGATTACTAAGAAGTATAAATATTTTAATTATAAATTAAAGGGTGACCCAAAAGTTCATTTAATTTGATGCATAATTTTGATCCGTTGTAGACAGACGATTGAAATTTACAAATAAACTGTATTGCCTAGAAATTAATGGGTGTTCCAATAGTTCCAAACTTTCGAATCGTTATAGAGAAATAAATGAAATCTTTTTTAAAGTCGGTGTTTTTTTGCAAGAATTATGGTAACATAGAGACTTGAATATTATGAAACCTATATTGAAGAATATAATAAAACTATTTTCAATAATATAGACGTTTTTATAGTTAGTTTTTCAAAGTATTCTCCAGCATGATTTATACACTTTTGCATGCGCTCAAACCAGCTGTCGAAGCACTTTTACCACTCCGATTGAGACACCTCTAAATCATGGTTTTTGAACACTTCAACAGCTTCTTCTGGCGACGAAAATCGTTAACCACACATTTTTTTCTTGATCTGCAGAAACAAGAAGAAGTCATTAGGTGCCAAGTCAGGGCTGTACGGCCGATGACCAATTAATTCGACGTTTTGGCCGGTCAAAAACGCTCTGGTTTGAACCGATGCGTGAGAGCTCGCATTGTCATGGTGAACAATGATTCGTCTTCTCTTGTTGGTTTTTCTAATTTCTCCGATGACTTCAGGCAAACAAATTGTAGTGTACCACTCAGAAGTGACCGTCCTACGTTGCTCAAGCGGAACAGTGTCCACATGACCAGTTTTGCCGAAGAAACAAGCGACCATTTGCTTCGAAGTGCTTCTTCCACGAACAACTTTCGTTGGATTTTGCTCTTCTTTGAAGACTCACACGGTCGATTGTTGTTTCGTTTCGGGCTCATACGCATAGATCCATGATTCGTCACCTGTGACGATCTTATAAACGTCTTCTGAAGCACCGCAATCGTATTTTTCAACATTTCTTTGCACCAATCGACACGAGCCTTTTTTTTAACGACTTTCAAATTGTGCAGGATCCAACGAGAACAAACCATTTTTACGGCCAGGTGTTCATTCAGTATTGAATGTATGCTGGTGGAAGAAATGTCGAAGGATGTCTCTATCTCTCGGTATGTCGCATGTCGATCTTGCATTATGAGTTCACGCACGGCATCAATGTTCTCTGGCACAACAGCTGTTTTTGGACGACCTTCACGGGATTCGTCTTTGATCGAGCTTCGGCCACGATTAAATTCATTATACCAATTTTTCACAGTGCTATAGGATGGTGCTTTATCAATGCACTTTTGTCGTGATAATCCACGTCGAAAGTTGTGAAAAATGATGGCACGAAAATGTTCATGAGTTAATTCCATTTTTTTCTATATTAATTTTTTCAAGTCACTGTAAACAACATAAGTAATGGTCGTACGTCAAAACCTTTTGAGTACGATTATGCGTAAAAATGACAAACTTTCCAATGGAAATGTCAGATTGCACTTGGCAGCACTCAGTGTTGCCAGGCCAGAAATATATATAGCAGCCCTCGTAAGACTGTAACCTAGAATATATTCTTAAGACTATCATAACAAGAATTATAATCAAAAATATATTAAAAAAAAATAGCAAGAATTAGAAAAAGGCTATAGTCAAATATATGCTTTATGCTAAAGTCAAGAATTTAGTTAAGATTTTGATCAATCAGATAGTCAGATAGTCAATCAGACAGTCAAAAAAGTAGTGCTGGCTATAATTAAGATTAAAGTCAGAACTTAAGTTTAAACTATTGTGACAAACAGCTTTCTTAACATTATAACGTGATCACTAAAAAAATTGCTTTAATTATTCTAAAATAATAAAAAATTCCTTTGAAAAACTATGCTGCTTAATTGTAGTAATTGCTCTAAATAGCTCTGTATTCTTTCCACTGAATGTATGTTAAAACGAAAGTATGTTGAAAAATTTGTCTGTCTATTTTTTTTTTTTAATTAAACATGTCAACAGAAAATAAGAGTATTTGCGTAAGAAGATAATGAATATAAGAATCTTGAAATGAAAATAAAAATATTTATTATGTATTTTTTAAACTATAATTTTTTTTCTTTTTAATTACAATTAACGTTTTTTTATAATAAATTCTTATTTTCTTTGCAGGTAAGTTTTCTCATATATTTCGGTTCGTCTATGTTATAAATGTAGAGCATACAAAAAGGGTAAATATCTTATTAAATTATAAAGCATACCTTAAGGGGCTTTATTTTAGTTCTTCTACTGGCACTGGAAGCGAGCTTAAAATCTTCTCATATTTCTTCTTTTAAATTAAAAAAAGAGAAAAATTAATAATATTTTTAATTTCATTTGTATCTTTTATCATAGAAGTTGTGCTATTGTTGTCATATGCTTCATAATATTTTGTACAGATTTATATTTCTTGGAATTGTTATTCATAAGTCATCTTTTTTTTTTTTGAGCACTCAAATTATAAATGTCACTTAAAGTTTTCATTTCTTTTGAAAAATAACCATTAAAATGATTTTGCTTTTAAAATTTTCTTTTTAACATAAAAAATATATATTTTCTTTGATTTTTTTTACCACACAGTGGGGTAAAAAATAAAAAGGTCATGTATGATTAAAATCTTTTAATTCAAAAATATGATTAATGAAGAATCAACAATTTATACTTAACTTAGCCCGGCTTGGCAACAGGATTTTTTTTAATATATTTTAAGCTAAATAATTTCAAGAAGTAGTTTCAGTCAGGTTTACGAGTGGTTTTCAGAAACAAATTTAAAAGTTAGTTTTTTTTAAAGATTGAGATTAATTTGCAACTCTTTCGCAAGTAACTTTCTAATGCAGCTGTTCATAACGATACTTTCCATTAGCAACATTCTCGTTCTCGTTTGTAAAATCTATTAATCTTAAGGAAAGAATATCACTTGCAATTTATTTAGCCAAAAAGTCTTTAATCATATTTTAAGTTGCAATAAAAAGTCTTTAAAATATGTGCACGAAATCAATTGTTCGTATAAAAAAGTTTTTTTTTTTTTTTTGACATTTAAAACTTCAGTTTTCTTAGGTTAAAAAAGCACTTGAGGTTATGGAGTTAAAAATATCATGCGTTAAAAATAAGTCTATTCTATTTGCAACTTTAGCTTCTAAGCAGAATTTTACTTGTATTCAGTCTGTTTATGAAAATGTAAAAAAACTGCTATCCATCAGCATCTTCGGCCCCTCTAGTTTGCGCTAAAAGAGATTCTTAATAGATTTAAAGAAAAAACAACTCATGTTAATTTAATTATCAACAGATCAACAAGAAGAAAATATTGACCACAAAATACTGTTGCTCTGAAGAGATTTCAAATTCGTGATGTAGGACCCTACAAACCCGTTCAGCTCTGACTGATTTTCCTGTTGTTGTTACTTTCTCCTCTTACTGAGGCTTCGTTAACATTTGGATAACGATTTTCTTGTGTAACTATAAAGGGGCTTTAACCATCTCATCTACAGTAGCTTTCTTGCAAGTAGTTTTTTGATTCTGGTCTCTAGAAATTTTTGAACTGCTCTTTTTCATTTATTTGCCCTTTAAAAAAAACTCATCCTTATTAACTATTCAACACGACAAATCTTCTATAGCACATATGCTTTGCTATATTTCTTTACAGGCCCAGAAAATTTTAGTAATGGCTGGCATGGATTTAGTCTAGAGTCCTTGATCTCTTACAGCCTTACATTTTATGAGAAATCTTCTACACAACAACATAAATTTTCCTCTATGTTTAAAGCACTGTTGGGAAGTAAACTCATAATCCCTGTTTAAAAAAATAGTCATACACCTCTACCACAGTAGCTACCGCACTTGGTCAAGATGTGTTAGCTTCCTTATTCTTTTATTCGGTGCTGCTCGCCACGATTTCCATGGTCTCATGGATTTATGGATTTAAAGGCATCGATCTGTTGAAGCTTGAAGTTGTTATAGAAATCTACTACTCAACAATAAATATTTTTCTGCACATTAGGCCTTGTTGGGAACTGAACTCAGACGTCTGGTTGTCTGTTGAACAAGAAGAAAAACTAGCCATCCTATCGCATATGCTCAACCCTTGTTAGCTAACTTTTACTTCTATTACAATTAAAGGCCTATGAATTGCGTATCTGTGACCTCTATCCGCTACGACTTCCTATGGTGGCATGAATTTAAGAAAGAGTTTAATGGAATCTATTTGTTAGGGGTTCTTAAACTTAAATTGCATGATATTGGACTCAAATTGCGGAATACCGGTAGGATATACATCATCTCCGCAAGATATAAATATGGCAAATAGCTCTTGCAAAATGATAAAATTACTGTGCGAAATGTAGCACCATGCAGCCGGAGGTATGGATCGCCTAAAATAATTAGTCTGTAGCTTTCACAAGTGGTGCTTTTTATGGTCTCACTGAAGTCTGTTTTGAAGAATTACCGGCCAAACAAAAGCTTTTTATAGCTAGATTGCCACCTTTGTCTCGTTTCTGTAACTTAAGTGAAAAATTTCTCACATGAAAATATTTCTTCATCTTGTTGAAGGTGAGGGTAAGCTGAAGTTATTCATGAACGTCCCTATTATTTCTTATTATAAAGAACATTATTAACCCTAACTGAAACAGAGTGAAACAATATGACTACAATTATTTTACGTGACAATTGCACACTTTAGTTACAGAAACGAAGTACTGGTTAACCAAAGTTTTGTTTGTATCATGGTTTTGAAATTTTTTTAAACTTCTTTGCTTTGCTTTGCTATGTTTGCGCTTCTAAATAAAATTTTAATAGGAGCAAAATGTTCCTCGCAGTCTTATAATTCGAATATTAATTGCCACGAAACTATTTCGCGCACATACTTTCTTACTTCTTTTTCCCTTAATGATCTTTTTTCGCTGCTTTTCATTCTTTAAGTTTGCAGTTTTGATGCATTCTTTTTTTTATTGTCAATAATTTTGGTTGAAATGTTTTGTAAATGAATAATTTTGTTTTAAAACTTAAAATACTCGTATTTAACAAAAATATGTGTAAATAAGTACATGTGTTAAGTAAGTAAAATACTTGACATGAACTTTTGCAAGCGAAAGTAACACGCATACAACCCAACACTCACACATACATCATAAATGGCAGTAATATTTTACAAGTTTTAAAGGAAAACAAAAATTGGTGGAGGGGTATTTTCAGTGTCAATTTTGGCACATCAATTTTTCAAGTTGTTCTCACACACATTCAACATGAGAACAACAATGAGTTTGTGTATTTATAATGCGATTACTTGCATTAAAATTTATTTCGTAAAACAATGAACTGTTTTATATTAAATGCAGATACCATTACAACATGTAATATTTTCAGCTGCCATTCTCAAATACGAGAAAGAGAGAGATAGAGAGAGTTGTTTTCCCATTTCACTAAGAAAAATTCTCAATGCATCTTCATCATCGCAACCATCGTCAGTACTGACAGCAACACTTCCGTTTCCAGTACAATATGTTTTAAGTTGTGTGTGGTTTTTGTTCGCTACCATGCGCTTTTATGGAATTTTTTCTTTAACACATAACACTGCTTAACAAATGTAAAAATAATTTAAAAAAAATTAAAATTTATGAATAAAAAATGTTTTTATTCGAAAGAACAATAAATTAAAATTTAAAAATGATTTTGGGCATTTGGCAACCGCGATTATTCTCGATGAAATGCATTTTGAACGTCAAATTTTGAACGTTCAATTTGGAGCCAGTTTTGCGTGTATTGCTGTATTTATGCCACGTACAATGTTGTTCTCAAAGGCGTTAATTGTTGGCGATTTATCAGCATAAGCCAGTGACTTTATGTGGCCCAATAGGAAAAAGCAGAGCGGTGCCTATCGTACTATTTTGGAGGTCAATTTGACCCACCTGTTTTTTTTAAACTACAATTCACCGCTTCGTATCTATCACGCTTAAAAAAGCACCCTATACATACCAAGGAGTACCAAGGATATATGCCGTGTTAATGGTATCCTCACAAGCTCTTCCATAGGTGACTGACTGCTCAACATCTGTTTGTTTGCTTTTTTCTTTATGCTGCTAAGTGTGCGAAGGACTTTTCACAGCCTTCGTTTAGTTTCTTTTATTTTTATTTAAACTCTAAAGCAAAACATTTTATGCTGCAGCATGTTGTAGAGCTGCAGCTGCAAGGGTTCTTATTTTAGTTTTTTTTTCTCTTTGTACATTAGTATTGTTTATTTTTCTGTGTTTTTTTTATGTCAAAAACATTTAGTTTTCGATTCGTACAATATTTGTTGAATTCACAGAAGGAACATTTTTTATAACAACACAAAATTGATTAAAAATTGTGAAACTGAAACTAATTCTTTTCTTCTTGGTTACTTATATTTTTACTAATTATGCATGAAGAGGATGAATGGTATTTACTAAGTTCTCTTCTCTTTAAACAATGTTAGCTACATAACTTAGATACGCTATGTAAACTCATGTCAAGACGAATCTAAAGACTTGAAATTCAAATTTTTCGATTTTTTTTAAAGAATTTTTTTTTGCTGCCCTATCAAAATTCTTTTCACGCACTATTAAAGCCTGTAAGCAGCTGAAGTCTCGAACTACAAAATCGTCAAAGTCTGGCAGCATAGAAACAAGTTTTTGCACCTACTGAAAGCGCTATGTGTGTTTAGATTAAAAATAAATTATGTGCTGTTTCTGTATTACAGAAGATTTGATCTTCTGGAAAATTTATATGGCAATAACTCAAAAAACTGAGTACTTTTCATACAAATTTTTCGGATTAGTTGATCGCCTGTAATACAGAAACAGCACGTTAAACTTTTGTTTGATTCTATTATTTATTTGATTATGTTTTTTTCTTTTTTAATTAAATGTTTAATTCGTTCAGCCAATTATTTAATTAGAAAATTTTGTGTACATTTTTCAACTAAATATTCGAGACAATTAAAATTTTAATTTCTTTGAAAAGAAATAAAATCTTTAATTGGGGCAAAGATTTCTTTCGGTGAAAATAAATTTGTGCCCTTTTATAATTTTTTGTCCAGTGCACGTTTGAGTACAGAGTTCCTAACCGATGGCACTTTTAATGCTTTCTCTCTAAAACTTCAGAATTATTTCTTTAGAAGAGCTGCACCTTCCAGAGTTCTCAGCCACAACTCGGTTTATACTCTGGAATTATGCAGAATTAAAATTTTTTAAAAGGTTTCGTCGTGAGTCTCCAACACAATTCAAGCATCGTTTCTTTTTGGTTTAAATCGCTTTAAAGTTTTTCAAGTATGTATTTTTTGCGATACTTGTATTTTTAGAGTGTCTTTTCGTTGAGATAAAATCACAGATGAACCTCTTTGTTTTGCGAAGTTTTTCACTGCCCCTGTGCACAGGTTTTTTTTCATACAGGTTATTGAAGAAAGCAACTCTCTATATCTATCAGAGGCTAAACCTACTTGACCAGCACCCTTTAAAAAAACAAAACTTTAACTTAAAATTTTGTTTATTATTGCGATAACTCACTCTTATCCCGTTATGAATCTAAACACAGCAATTTCTTTCTTCTTTTTAAATCAGGAACCCGGGCAGTTTGGACTGCTGTTTATCACTTATTCGTATTTTAAACAACTTATTCACAGAGGCTACATAAAAACAAATATTTTTCTTAACTCTCACCGCTCTGTTGGGATGTGAACTCATAACCTTTTGTTTAATGAACAACATGTTTTAGATTATTTCCTTTTATTTTATTCACTGGTAAAAATAGCAATTTATTCCACTGTTTTCTTAAAGAAGTTTCACTTAGGCAATACTGCTTGCTAACTAATTGTTTCATTTTTTTGGATAGGGATGGAGTAGAGGAAATAAATTGTGAACAAGAGTCAGCTGAAGCAACTACAAATGCTAGAAAGTTTATTAGTACAGCTATTCGAACAAATTTCGAGTGCACTTAAAGAGCTAAAAACAGCGAATTTCAAATTTTTTTTAATTCCCAAATCATACATCCAAAATCCCAAAATTATTTTTTGAATCTTTTGCTTAAAAAATCTACAGAATTGGTCACACAATACTTTTAAGCATTATTAACTTTGAAACTACAGGCCTAATTAGCTGTATTAAAACCCACCTTAAGATATTTAAAACAATAAAATCAAAAGTTTGTAAAGAAATATTTCGAGTTTTAAGAGATCCAGGTGCAATGCATAAAGAAAATTTATTATTTTTTACACAGAAATCATATTCAAATTGATGCCTTTCAAAAAAGTAAAGAAAAATTATGAGATACGAATCTTAAAAAAACTTTTTTTTTAATTGTGGCAAATTAACAAATTTCAAATTAAAAATCGCTTGTTTTCTTTAACTGTGGCCGGCTTGGATTTCTTTTATTTAAAAATTTAAATAACTATTTTGAATTTGTTATTTTGCTACTTTTATGTGAAAATGTGTGTCGTTAATGACAACAGGCATTAGCGTTTTCCTTTCGATTATAGCAAAATAAAAATTGAAGAAAAAAAACATTTGCGATGACAAAATCTGTTTCAAGAGTCCTTAACACGTGAGTTAAATCCTAAAGTTTTAGCAAACAAAATAAAATATTTTATTGGCTTTTACAAAAAACGGAAACCAAAAAAAGTCAATAAAAGCCAAGTTTCAAGAATGCAAAATAAATCAGTCACGTGCAAAATTCGTTAGCAAAAGAAATAAGAAAAAATATAACTTTTGAAAGAATATCATGTTGGCGTTAATGATAACTTGACGTCATCATGAATACAAGTTAACTTAGCTTCGAAAAAATCTTAAAAAAAAAAATCATTTTGACGCAGAAAAAATTGTTAATAGCAAGAAAGTTGTTAAAGGAAAATAAATGATGAAAAACTTAAAGAAAATATGTTTGAAAAATATGAAACAGATTGATTAAATTAAGAGCATTAATGGTTAACGACACGAAAATTTATTTTTTATTTATTTGTTTTCCTTTTTTAATCCGGCAATGAACACAAATAAAATCCTGGAGGATTTAACCTAAAATAGAAATTTAAAAATGTTGCATGGAAAAAAAGACATAAATCATAATTTAAGTTTAATTAAATTTAAAAGTATTTTTTTAAGGAAAATATCTTAAAAACAAATAAATATTTTTTAAAACAGTCTCATTGTTGATAAACCTCTTATATGTTTTCTCTTTAGAAATATCCTTTTTAATGTACCATTAAAAATACCTTTTAAAAAAAACTACATTAAAAATAATTTATTTTAAAAAATCTTTCAATAATTGACCTTATAAAAAAGTACCTTTTGAAAAGTACCCTTTAAAAAGTACCTTTTAAAATGTATCGTTTGAAAAGTACCTTTAAAAAATTACGTTTTAAAAAGTACTTTTTGAAATAGTACTTTAACGAAAAAGTATTTTTAAAGGATTTTTTATAAAAACTCTTCTAATAAATTTGATTTATTAATTTTTGCTGAACTGTTCAGAAGATTTTTTTCTTTAAATAAAGTACCTTTGAAATAAATTGCAAATCATACATAATGTGTTGTAAGAAACTGAAGTAAGAAATTTTTTTTTAAAAAGAATGTAAAAAAATTATATTCCAAAAAAATTACGGCCTTGGAAAACATTTTTTTTAAATAGTCACTTCTTAACAAATTATTGTTAAAGAAAGGTACTTCCTGAAAGAGTTCTTTTAAGAGCGTTAGCTTTTGGACACGATTTCCATTAAAAAAAATAAAACTTAAGAAAATTCCTATCAAAAGCAATTATCTTAAAAAGTACTTTAAAAAAAAGTTCCTTTAAAAAAATACTCAAAGAAAGTACTTTTTCCAAATGATATCTTTAAGCAAAATACGATTTTAAAAAACCTTTTAAAAAAGCACCTTAATAAAATTCCCTTCCTGGATATACAGCTATGGACATATAAATGGCACAAACTTATGTTGCGCATAAATTTAAGTATTTTCCAGCTAATATTGTTTAAAATGCAATTTTTATCTCTTCTGTTTGTTGTTGAAAACAGTGTTTGTCTCAATAGTGCTCAAATGTTCCGTTATTTTTTGCTTATTATTTACCGTTATCATTTTTTCGTAAATAATGTTGATTTTAGGTGGACATATAAATGTCACAAATTACTTTAAATAGGCAGTAGTCATGTTGATTTCATTCAAATCAGTTTATATTTTTCGTAGTTTAAACATAAATATAAAAAGGGACAAATTATTTAAAATGGGATCAGGAAAACATACCACAACTGAGGAAAGGCGAATCATATGGAAAATGTATGAAGATAGAAAAAAAGTAGCGGAAATTGCTGAGATATTATAAATTTCTAGAAAAAAAGTCTACAATGCAATTAACTCTTGTGTTGCGGATCCTAATATATTGATTAAGGGCAAAAGTCGGAAACCAAGGCAGCTATAGTACGAATGGGAAAAATTGATCCATTCAAGTCATCAAGGCAGATTGCATCTGATATTAATGAAAAATTCAACATAGAAATATCAAGCAGGCTTGTCAGAAGACGACTGTGCGAGGCAAATTTGTTTGGGCGCATTTCCAGAAAAAAGCCACTGCTCTCAAAAAGAAATATTTCAAAACGATTAATCTTCGCTACAACCCATAAAGAAAATCTTACGAATTTTTGGAAAAACGTGTTATGGAGTGACGAAACAAAAATTAATAGGATAGGACCAGATGGCAGAATCTTTGTTCATCGTCCTAAAGGCCAAGAGTTTAATCCTCGGTTCACTCAGAAGACGGTAAAACGTGGAGGAGGCAGCATTATGGTTTGGGGTGCATTTTCTTGGCATGGCGTAGGTCCGCTTGTAAAAATCAATGGAAAAATGGACAAGTTTCAGTATTTAGACATTTTAAAAAACCATATGGAGCCATATGCTTTCAACTCCATGCCAATTAAGTGGAAATTCATGCAAGATAATTACCCCAAACACTCCTCGAAACTAGTAAAAAATTGGTTTTGTGCAGAGAAGATTGACATTTTGAATTGGCTAGCCCAAAGCCCTGACTTAAATTCAATAGAGAACCTGTGGATCGAAATCAAGGTTGAAATCGCCAAAAAAAATTACAAGAATATGGACGAACTGTGGTTGGGCGCACAGAAAGCTTGGTATGATATCCCCAAAACAAAATGCCAAAAACTCGTGGAAAGTATGGGTCGCAGGTGCGAGGCTGTCATCAGAAACGAAGGCCACAGCAATAAATATTAACTGTAAAATTTTTGTATATACCGAAAAATTTAACAAATGTGATATTAAAACCTTTTTTACTTTTTGTTTGAGATTGTGCCATTTATGTGTCCAGCTCATTTCAGTGCTGTTTTTTTATAATGATAATTATTTATTTATATTAATGAATTTCCACTTAAGTTTATAATAATATTAAATGTGAATAATAAACCTTTGGAAAAAATCAAAAACTTTTTGTTTGTTAATAGTATTTCCAATATTGTAGCATGAGAAAGAATTCATGGTAAAATGTGCCATTTATATGTCCATAGCTGTATATGTTTAAAAAGAACCTTCATTTAAGTACCTTTCGAAAAATGTACTTTTTCCTAAACTACCTTTCAATAAAATATTCTAAAATGCACCAAAACAGCAGTTTTCATTATTGTGTTTTTTAGCTAAAAACATTTTTAGGTTTTAAAGGGACCTGTGGAAAAATCTATCCTAAAATTGGGTACTTTAACTTAAAAGTACCTTTTAAAACACTTTCTAAAAAAACAACGTATCGAAAAAGCCCTTTTAAAAGTAATAAAAAGAAAGTACCCTTAAAAACATGTGTTTGTTTCTTAAACATCATGTTTTAAAAAAAATTCCTAAAAAAGTACTTTTTAAATTGTCATCTTTGAAAAGTTTATATATATTTTTTCTGTTAAAGTTAGCTAGAGAGCTTAAGTTAACCTAAAACAAAGTACTTTTAAAAAATAAATTTATTTATTTTTAAATCATCGTTAAAAAAGAGTTCTCTTAAAAAGTACTTTTTAAGACGGCACCTTAAAAACGCATTTTTTTGTTTTTGTTTTGCCACAAATATTTTGAGGAGGCTAAAAGGTTTTTTCAGTGTAAAAAAATATTTTCAGGGTTAAAATTAGCAATGGGATTTCAGTAAGCAATTTATTTTTAGGTACAAAGTTTTCTTTGACAAATTTAAGAAAACATTCACATTAATTTGTTTAATAATAATTACCTTCCGTGTGTAATATTGACATACAAGTGACATTCGCTTTAAATTTGTTGTTCTAGAAGAACTGAATGTAATCCTGTCTATAATATATTGATAAATTTTTATTTGACACATTTATCGTTAAGGAAAATATAAATACGTCAGCAGCAAAATAAACTAAAAACAACATTTATTCTTAAAATAGAAAAACAATCCATCTACTGATAGATTTGTTACAATTTTTGTCAATATGTTGTCAAATTTATAAATAGCAAAATATCGGATGTTGTCATTTTGTCATTGTCATATCGTTGACATAAATACAGCACGTATGTGTTGTTAAATGCTTGAAGAGGCACGCGTGTGTTGTATTTTTTTTGTAACAAAAAAACTTACTTTTATATTTTTCTATAGATTTCAATACAGTTTAATAATTTAGTGGTTTTTACAAAGTTTTAGTTATCCAATAAGATTTATGGATTTGAATTTTTATCACCTTTTAAACTATTTTTCTTTATTACCAAACATATAAAAGTTAATAACTCTAAATCTACCGCACCCATTTTTAAATAAGTTGATTTTACGAGGGCTGCTATATATATTTCTGGCCTGGCAACACTGAGTGCTGCCAAGTGCAATCTGACATTTCCATTGGAAAGTTTGTCATTTTTAAGCATAATCGTACTCAAAACGTTTTGACCTACGACCATTATTTGTGTTGTTTACAGTGACTTGAAAAAATTAATATAGAAAAAAATGGAATTAACTCGTGAACATTTTTGTGCCACCATTTTTCACAACTTTCGACGTGGATTATCACGACAAGAGTGCATTGATGAACTTAAATCTTTGTATGGCGATGAAGCACCATCCTATAGCATTGTGAAAAATTGGTAAAATGAATTTAATCGTGGCCGAAGCTCACTCAAAGACGAATTCCGTGAAGGTCGTCCAAAAACGACTGTTGTGCCAGAGAACATTGATGCCGTGTGTGAACTCATAATGCAAGATCGACATGCGACATACCGATAGATAGAGACATCCTTGGACATTTCTTCCACCAACTTACATTCGATACTGCATGAACACCTGGCCGTAAAAAAGGTTTGTTCTCGTTGGATCCCGCACAATTTGAAAGTCGCTCAATAAAAGGCTCGTGTCGATTGGTGCAAAGAAATGTTGCAAAAATACGATTGCGGTGCTTCAAAAGACCTTTATAAGATCGTCACAGGTAACGAATCATGGATCTATGCGTATGAGCCCGAAACGTAACAACAATCGACCGTGTGGGTCTTCAAAGATGAGCAAAATCCAGCGAAAGTTGTTCGTGGAAGAAGCACTTCGAAGCAAATGGTTGCCTGTTTCTTCGGCAAAATTGGTCATGTGCGACTGTTCCGCTTGAGCAACGTAGGACGGTCACTTCTGAGTGGTACACTACAATTTGTTTGCTTGAAGTCATCGGAGAAATTCGAAAAACCAACAATAGAAGACGAATCATTTTTCACCATGACAATGCGAGCTCTCACACATCGGCTCAAACCAGAGCGTTGTTGACCGGCCAAAACGTCGAATTAATGGGTCATCCGCCGTACAGCCCTGACTTGGCACCTAATGACTTCTTCTTGTTTTCGCACATCAAGAAAAAATGCGTGGTCAACGATTTTCGTCGCCAGAAGAAGCTGTTGAAGTGTTCAAAAACCATGTTTTAGAGGTGTCTCAATCGGAGTGGAAAATGTGCTTCGACAACTGGTTTGAGCGCATGAAAAAGTGTATAAATCATGCTGGAGAATACTTTGAAAAACAATAAAACCATTTTTGATTATAAATATTCGCATTTTCACTATTAGGCCAGAAATATATAGAGCAGCCCTCGTATGTAAATTATTCTTTGTATTATTCAGTGGTTAATTTATTACACGACATTGTTGGCAGCTTTATATACATGATTTATTTTTATGTATTAAATGTAAAATGTGTATCAACCGTGTTCCCAAAATTAACGCAAGACTTTAATTTATCACCTCTTGGGCACCAAAGAGAAAGTGTATTTCTACGACTTGTTAATAGTCAATTGCAAATGATGTGCTTCCCTCGTGATTATTCATATTTGGCTGATTTTATAGTTTAATATTTAAATAAAAAGTACTTAAAACAAGGTACTTTTTTGAAAGTTACTGTTCTTTAAAGGTTCTTTATTCCAGGCACTTGTTTTTAGAAATATTTTATTAAAATATATTTTTTTTCAGAAGCTGTTTTTATATGTTAATTTCTTACGTTGTATACGTACGTTTTATTAAAGAGCCTTTTAATTAAAAACACTTTTTCTCTAAAATAAAAAAAAAAACACTTTTAGAAGGCACGTTTTGTTACAGAAAAATTATAAAAAGAATATTTTTTTAATATTCTGATTTGTAGCAATGGGCTTTAAAATTCTTCTCTACAAGGATTTTTTTAAGGTACTTTTGTAAATAGTACCACTTAAACCTTTTTTTAAAAATTCTTCTTAAAAATTATGTTTTTGAAAATATTTCTCTTTAGCGCGACCTTTTGAAGAACATATTCACTATTTTAAAAGAAATAATAAAATGGAAAATGTTTTGAAAATCAGTGTTCGTTTTTAAATTATAAAATTTTTGAAAGGTACTTTTTGTTTTTTCAAGTGGTTTTGTAAAGGTTCTTCTTTAAGTTTATTTTTAAAGATTTTTTTTCTTTTAATTTCTAAAAGTATTTTCAATTTATATATTTACTTCTTTATTGCTCTTATTTTAATATATAAGTTAATATAATAAGTTATTTTTTAAGTAACTGTTTTTAAAAAGTACTATTTTTAACACATAGTTTAAAAATCTACCTTTTTCAGACTGTTGTTAAAAAATATTTTATTTTGCAAACAGATCATTTTTAAAAGAAGATTTTAAAGATATTTTTTAAATTTAATTTTTCAAACACCTGTTATTCTTTCAAAAAGGGTACTTTTTTAAAAGTTATTTTTCAGAGGTACCTAATTTTCTATATCTTTTCTTCAAAATTTACTCATGTTATCAAACAGTTTCTTAAAAACCTGCTTATCCAAAAGGTACTTTTTTAATTCTACTTTGCCTGTAGAACAGAATATTTAATTTTGTAAACAGGTCATTTTAAAAAGTACTTTAAAGGTACTTTCTAAAAAGATATTTTTAGAAAGTTTTCCTTTTAAAAAATTACTTTTTTTAAATTAATTGCTTAGTAGTTAATTTTTTAAAGTACCTTCTTTTTATTGTTTTTTTTTTAATATGTACTCTTTTTAACAAACAGTTTTTTAAAAACCTGCTTGTCCAAAAGGTACTTTTTTAATTCTACTCTTATTAAAAGTTATTCAATTTTGCAAGCAGGTCATTTTAAAAAGAACATTTGAAAGGTAGTTTTTAAAAAGCAATTTTGAAACACGTGTTCCCTTTTTAAATAAGGTACTTTATTAAAAGTTACTTTTTGAGAAGTATCTACTTTTTTATAAGTGACTGTGTTTAAAATGTACTAATTTTAACAAATAGTTTTTCTCAAAGCCAAAAAGTACCAAAACCAAAAGCATTTTGTCTAAAAAAAAATTTTACATGTGCTGATTTTAAAAGGTTTTGTTTTTTCAGAAGAGTTCCCTTTTAAAATATGTTTCTGAAAGACTCTTATTAAAAATAAATTTTAAGCATTTGTTAACTTAAAAAGGTACTTTAAAAAAGGCACTTTTAACAAATGTAGCTTAAAAAATGTGGTTTTTCAAATTTACCTTAAAAAAGGTTCTTTAAAATACGTACTTTGAAAAAGTACTTTGAAAAAAGTACTTTTAAAAAGGTACTTTTCAAAACGTACTTTTAAAAAGGTACTTTTAAAAAGGTACTTTATGAAACGTACTTTTAAAAAGGTACTTTTTTTTTTTTAAAGAGAAGTAGCACCAGGTTCGTAGCCAACGTGTTTACCACTTCGACTACAGCAGCCTACTTTTAAAAAGATACTTTTGAAAAGGTACTTTTAAAAAGGTACTTTATGAAACGTACTTTTAAAAAGGTACTTTTTTTAAAGAGAAGTAGCACCAGGTTCGTAGCCAACATGTTTACCACTTCGACTACAGCAGCCTACTTTTAAAAAGATACTTTTGAAAAGGTACTTTTCAAAACGTACTTTTCAAAACGTACTTTTAAAAAGGTACTTTTTTTAAAGAGAAGTAGCACCAGGTTCGTAGCCAACATGTTTACCACTTCGACTACAGCAGCCTACTTTTAAAAAGATACTTTTCAAAATGTACTTTAAAAAGGTGCTTTTGAAAAGTTACTCTTGTAAAATAAGCTTCTCAAATGCTAATTTTGTATAAATTTTTAATTTTTTTATTAAGTCCTTTTTTGAAACGAATTTTAGTACTTTTTTCAATTCCTTTTTTTAAAGTTGTTTTTGGGACTAAGTTTTCTTAAAAACCTTTTTTAGGGTACAGTATAGTAACTTAGTTAATGTTAGGGTAAGAAGTGTGTTGCCTATAAAAAGCCACCTCCATTCATACGCCACCTAACTTTTTTGATGAAGCCGACGACGTCTGCCAGATTATGCTCAGCAATGTCGCTAAATCTATAGTCAAACATACCGCCTAGCCCTGTAAGAATGTAATATTTTTAAAATAAATATATTTTCTTGAGAACAACCAAATGAGATCAAAGTCAAAGAAATTGTGTTAAAGATAAAATTCCTTAAGGCAGTTAAACATTTTATTAATTAAAGAAGAAAACTACAAAATAAAAAAAAAAGAACGTGGAACGCTTCTTGTATTTTAAATTTTTACATTTTTACTTTCCTTTTGCAAAAAGTCATTTTTTAACGAGACTGTTCTTATTTTGTTTACTTTCATTTAGTTCGAAGGTGAAGGTGTGTGTGCGTGTTCACACACATAAAATTATACTCAAAAGTGTTCTTAAGAAACTGCGTGTTTTTATTAACATTTTTCTTTGTTTACTTTATAATAATTTTTTTTATTTTGTTTTTTGTATAACAACAAGGGTTTTTTGTAGGAGAAAATAAAAAGGAATTTTTGACTTGCAAATACTGATAATAAATTTCCTTCAATCTTGTAAGTTAACAAAAAGCATTTTATTTTATTTTTTTTTTTGTTATAAATACTAATACAACTACAATTCTAATTCCATTTATGATTAGCTTAAGCGCAAATCTGTTAGAGTCTACTTTAATAAAAGATGTTTTGTCATATTTTTATTTTTTCATTTTTTCACTTTTTCAATTGTTTATTTGCTTTAACACATGACAACTTTTTATTTATTCGTTTGTTGGTGGCAAAAGTAAATCAAATCTAAATTTATCTGATGTGCGAAAAAAATTTTTGTAACATAAAACGAATCTGTAAAAAAATTATTTTTATTTTGTTTAGATAGAGCGCATGCCGTGATGAGTATTTGTAAATGTATGTAAGTGTATTTGTCAACCCAATCAAAGAATTCTTTTTTTTTTTTTCTTCAACACGTTTTACCATTTATTTTTACTTTGAAGACACGTTAACTCTTAAATAAATAAATTTTTCTTGCGTTTTTATAAAACTATCACTCACAGTCACACGTTGTTTACATCAACACAGACATCATCTCATCTCATCATTTTGTTTTTTCTTTACATTGAAAACATCATCGTTGTCTACTCAAGTGTAGAGCAATTTCAAGTGCAATCTAAGGATTAAGAGGATTTCATTAAGTGTTGATATGTTTGTTAAAAAAAAAAATAAATAAAAAGAATTAAATAAAAAATATATTTTCTTTCTTTTATTTTTCTCATTTTGTTTTACACAAATACATATGTATGCATACATATACATATAGTTTTCTTTATAAAGAATTACCATATTTATTTAAGTAAATGTTTGTCAAAAAGTATTTTAGTAGATTTAGTTAAAATGCTAAATTTAACAAAAAAATTTCTATGCGTTTTTAACACATTAATGCGACTACTTAAGAGATTTCGTTTTATAAGCGAAAAAAAAGAAGGAAATAATTAAGATTTCAACAGATAGGTATACAAAAAAAAAAAAAACAAAAGGCAGCTAATATTACATTGCGGCGTTTAGAATTTAAAAATAATAAGAGAGCTAAATTCGGCAATTCCGAGTCTTATATGTCCTTCACCACATATGTAAATCTAGTTTAGTGAAGTAGCTCCTATAAAAATAAAAGAAAAATATCTGATTAAAAAATAAGAAAAAATTTTTTTAGTACTACTCATATATAATTTTACATACAAATGTCATCGGCTCTAAACGGGTTAATCATTTTCCAAAATTTCAGTATTTTCTTAAAGATCTCCTTAAAATTTGAAACTTTCAGAGGCCCGTAACTGGGAAAATATGGGCGATCGCTAATTTTTTCACTTGATGTTTTTTTCTTGTTTTTTAATTCTTTATCACCCATACAGTTGTTTTTTTTTTATTGAAGTTACTTCATTGTTTCAAATGATGTGAAAAAATTATAGGCAGGCGGGGTGTATTGCCCGCTGCCTCGAAGGACATAGACTGATCATGCTGATTTCCACATTATCTCTTTCGACTGATCGATTGGCGTTTTTAAATTTTTTAGCTAATCTAGCGCCTCGTCAAACTTGATTTCAACACTAACACGGACGGATAGACGGACTACGCATAAAGATTCAGAATATATACACTTTATGGGGTCAGAACTGGATATTGTAGAAATTATAAACAGAATGACAAACTTAGTAAAACGCTTTTTCATTTATAAAAATATATTTATTTATGATAAAAATTTTAATTACGTAATGCGTTATGTTAAATGTATTTATAATTACGTAACGCATTACGTCTTTTCATATTGAACAAGGTATAGTTATTCTCATTTTTCTCATTATTTCTTTCATTATATGTGAACAAGCTTTTTAGTTGTATTAATCATTTGATTTGTGGTTTCATTTTATAAATAAATGTGTCCTAATAAAGCCAGGTTACTTTTTCCTAACATGTAAACATTTTTGACTACGTAGTGCTCTATAATAATAGTTCATAGCAGTCGTTCGCAGCTGATTGGTCAGTAAATATTCGATTTAATTTTTTACGTCTTTTAAGAGTGTAAAAAAATTTACGTCGTTTATCGTGAATCACTGCTTTGTCTGCACTCTAATGTTGTCCAAAAGTAGAATAAATAAAAAAGTAAATTTATTTTAGAAACTAACGGTTTTCGAAGGAACTGTTAATACAGTAGTAGTACATTATATTTCTCATTAACCAGCAAAAAAGTTCAACTAAAATTATAAAGGTTTCACTACATCGCCAAGTCCCGCCGACTTGGCGATGTAGCCGACATCCATTTACTATAAATTACTGATATTTTAATTGTTGACTGATACGATCCAATGTTTCTTTTTCTAAAAGAGTAAGGTCACTCATGGCCGACCTTAAACTTAGCTAAAATTGAGCATTTGTACAAGACATTCGTTATCATCTCAGCAACTTACTTTTCTAATTCAACCATTCTAAGACCTTGGCTCGATTTAACACTCTTTCGTCTTGAATGAACTCACGGAATAAAGTGTCTATCAGTTTTTACACTAGTTACTGTCACTTGTGTTTCTGTGGATCCAGTAGCCAGTTTTACGATAACGTAGCTGGACCGGGATTAAACTCCTAGAGACCTCCTTCACCAGTTGGCTTACGTACCCATCGCATACAAGTTAATGGACCTATATACAACGTATATATCCGGGCTTTTTTAAGTCTGATAGAACTAACGGAGGGTTATCTATCAAACAAACCGTCAAACTGTAATTCCCTCTTGAGATTTTTGATCATACAATCATCATGAATAGATTGGCGGTTTAAAAACGCAACCAAGTTATTCAGATTTACTGTAAAGCTCAGTTATAAATTCACCCAATTTGTAGACGATTGTTTTATCACAAAATATGGTTCAGCTGTGAATACCTATTTAGTAAAAAAGGCAGTTGTTTCTGTTCACATACTTTTTCCATCAACTTTGTAATATTTGTTTGTTTGTTGTCGTTATTCCCATTATTATTTATTTTCATTATTTAATGCATTTAAATCATGTTAATTACTTCTGTTTTAGTAATAAATTATTGTCTGCACATTTCGAACTTTGTAACAATTTTTAATTAAACTCATTAAATTGCTAATTAGTCATTCATGGAATAAAAAAACAAGAGTTGTATAATTTTACAAATACGTTAATATTTATTTCTTTTTTTCCCAAATTAACTGTTTAAGAAGAATTCACAATTTGTTTGCATAAATCAATCTGCTCATTGTAAAATAATTAACATGAAAAACAGTTTTAATTATTTTGCATGAAAAATTGACATTGTCTAATAAAATACAATATAAAGAGAAGAATAAATATTTGAAAAGTAAACACACCCATTTAAAAACACCAATTATTTACACTAATACAATCATTCCTATTTATAAGAAATATGAAAATTTACGTGTTTAAACCAAGGAACGTCATGGTAAAATATTATTGTTTTCCTTTCTCTTGTTAATGACAAAATTGCCGATATTAAATTTAATTTAAGAAATTTTAAAGAATGTTAACGAAAATGGTAATAGTTTTTTTTTCTAATCTCGTCTTATCTTCGTGTGCCTCGCTAGTTCTAAGGGACCTTTTAAGCGACCACTTCACAAAATTTTATTCAAATCCATTTAGACAGATAAAAATTCTAAAAATAATTTTTTTGTATTCCATATCGATTACTGTCTACACCAATATCAAAATTCTCAAAAAATATTTCATGTAAGAAGTGACCCCGCTACTGTTTTATTATATGTATAGATGTCATTTTTTGTTTGTTTTAATTTTAATTTTAAATACATATTTTTTAATTTTATTAACTAATCAAGTTTTGTTTTCAACTAAAAAAAATATTCTTGAGAAATAAAGCAAATATGCAATAGTATGTTCGAAATTTCGAATTTAAAAATTTAAACTGGCTTTAATGGATACACTCTTCATAAGTTCGGCCATTATACCATTATTACATTAATACAATTTAATACAATGCGATTTCTATTTATAAGCGATTTAAAACGTCTGAATTGTTTTACTTAAGAAAGATCTGGCAACTTTTTTTTAATTTTTTCTTTTGTACCTGCATTAATTCACATATTGTTGGTGAAGTAAAATATAATGCGCCTACTTAATACCAGGAGCGCTTCAAATTTGTTCTAAAACTAAAACTAACATTCAATTGCAGGGGATTGTTAAAAGTTAAAAAATTATATTAAGTACTTTTTTTTTGCTATTTATTCCCTCTAATTAACTATTTTCCGAAGTAGGAAACACTACTAATAAGTAGGCGTCATTAGTTAAAGAAATTTAAAAAATGATGGAAAATTTAACGAAATATAAACTTCAAAATATAATTTTCTCAATAAAAATTTTTTTATTTAAAAATTATTTTGTTCGTGTTAAGCCTTTTCTCCTGACTAAAGGTGTAGGCATATTATTTGTGGGTGTGTTCGTATTCATATGAGTTCTTCATGAATGTGTTGGTAAGTTTAAACTTCAATCCATTCGCCAGTATATAACTTTTAATGAACTTTAATTTATTTTGTATAACCAGCTAAAAATACAAAATTATAATAATGACTAAAAAAAATCAAGCATAAATTAAAAACAAATATAATATTTTTGGAAATAAATATAAAAAAGCTCTCTTCAAGCTGTTTGAAATGCAAATGCCAAAAATAGCAAAATGATGAAAATAAATAAAATTCTTTCTTTCTCTAAGATTCTCGCATTTCAACAACTTTTTTTAATTGCTTCGTTAATAAATTCATTATCTTTAACTGCTGCATCATTTTCTTATTAGAGTAATTACTTAAATAAGCTATCAAAATTATTGTTAGTTAACATCACAGCCAACTCACATTTGAAACATCGTATAAAATTAAGACGGAGCCAAAAATTTCACAAAATAAATGATTTCGCAATCAAATTAATATTCTGATGGCAGAACACACATCCTCAGTAAAACGAGAACATTAAATTTGATTGATCAAAGTGTAACGATGAAAGTGTGTCATGGCAACAACTATTTTACTCCTTTCTACAAACACCTACTCGTACAATGAAACGACATGAAAAGTATACGGACGAACATTTTATATCTTTTAGATTTGTTACAAAACATTTTTATTATTGTTAAAAGGAATTATTAAAATTAATATTAAAAAACTATAAAAATGTATAAAATAATATTGCAAACATGTCTGTCATCGAATAAATATTTAAAAAGAAAATAAATCACGTTTTAAGAGAATAAGTTACACGCCAAAAAAAATATGGTTGAGGTAACCATACTCGAAGAGCAAGTTGTTACATTTTATGATTGTACTCAATTGACCTTGTGGTCAAAAGCTTATTATTGACCACTTTTTTATCTGCTTATCTCATGTATACACTCGTTTTTTGAATATATGTATGTGTATTTTTTTAATTTGTGTAGTGTTAGCAATTTTGGTGGCCCATACATTTTAAGGAACACTACGTGTGGGAACACAACTTGAAAGGATTTTTGTGCCACTTTTTGCAATCTAGAATTTGAAAATTATATATTTTTTAAGCTATTGATGGTATTTGATAATCATAATTTTCTAAAGAAGCAAATTGAAGAAATTATCACAAACATTTTTTGACAAAAATGTTCATAAATAGCACAAACTCGGATGAAAACTAGCAAAATAGAAACACATAAATTATTTCGGATAGCTCAAGCTTAAAATCTTAGGCCCGAATAGTACATTTCTAATATCTGATGATATTTTGAGTCCACAAAAAATTTCTAAATTATTTTCAAAATGCTTGTCTTGTCTTGTCTTGTCCCACTGTGCACTGTGAACTTTTTCTATATTTATTTTTGCTAAAGGAACATTTTTTAAAAACATTTATTTTAATTATAATTAGTTTTAATTACACAAATTAAATTAATTAATGTAATTAAATAACTAGAATTGAAATCATATTAAAATATTTTCTTTTAACAAGTTTGTAATAGTTTATCAAATCCCTTTTTCTCTAACATTTTCTTATTTCCCTAATGACTCAACAATACATTTTATGCGTGCTAATGTGTTAAAACAATAAAATATAGAAAACGAGCTGCAAATTTGTATCAAAATTAATAGTAATGAATCTTTTCTGTTTTTTAAGTTGTGATCATTAAATTACACAATGTTGTGCCAACATGGCAAATTAACTAAAAGAACCTAAAGACAATTGCTAATGACATTTAGCTAATAGCTTAAACGTTTAAAATAATAATAACAAAAAAACTTAAACTGCTTAGAGATAATTAAGCAAAAAGAGAAGAATTTTGTATGTGAACAAACAACAAAAAAGGAAACGAAAAATAATTTTAATGTTTCACTTTTGTTTGATTATCCTTTTGGAATGCTTAGTCAATTAGTTATTGAAATGCAATTTATTTTCTTAATTAAACTCCCTCTTTCTATTTCACTCTGTCTCTCTGTCAATCCACGTGCTCGTTATGCCTTTGTGGATGTTTGTAATTATAGTTTGGTTTCTGCTTAATGACTGCTTCTGTACGTGCGTGTTTGTGTGCATGTGCTTGTGTGGCTGGGTTGTGCCAAAGCCAGTTATCTAGTTCCTCTTAATGCCCCTTCAGCATACCATTATCTTTTATCTTTATTGCCGTATATTACTATCTTTTGATAATGCTGATGGTACTGTTCGTATCAGGGGAAATGTTTCATCTTATTATGGCTCTCATGTTGCTCATATCTTACCTTAGTATCCTTTCATATCCAATGCCAGTTATTATGGTTTATATCCAGCTTTCAAGAGGTTAAGTTAGCTTTTAGGTATTTAAATGATGGTAACGATAGCAACAACGACGACAGATGGATACTGATGACTATTAAAATTAAGTGCCTTAAATAATTTTAAATTATTGTAATAAATTGCAAAACTTGCAAATCAAACATTGATGAATATTTAAAAAAGAAACTGAAATTAAAATTAGAGTTCTTAAATAACGTTTTAAAAAAATTTTATTATTTTTCGTAACCCGGAGAAGTTGCTGCAATATCGGTCTGTCTGCCATATGCCGCGATCTTTGGAATGGTTAGGCGTTTGAGTGTGGGTTTCACAGCAGTTGTACTGTCATGGCCGCACAAAATAATAAAAAAAAAAAAATTACCTGATAAAGTGAAGTTCAAGATCAAAGGGTATCCCAATAGAAACCTAGTTTTTATTTACGTGCCCGATAATTGAAATTTACACACAGAATTTAGAACTGTTTTCGATATAAAATTTAGAGACGTGAATTTTCACGTATGTGCGTGGCACCTGAAACTCACACAGACTATGTAGAACTGTGATTGTCATATCAACAAGTAAAAAATATAAACAAATAAAGGGTGTCCCGATAGTAGCTTGATTTTCACATTTCTGTTCGACAATTCAAATTTACACACAGTATGCAGAACTGTATTTGATATAAAATCGAGTGTAAAATTAAAAATCTAAAATTAAAGGGTGTTCCCTCAGAGATGTGATTTTTCACATGTGTGGGCGTCACCTAAAATTTACACAGAACATTTTAAACTATGATTATCATAGCAAAAATTAAAAAAAATAAAAAAATAAAGAGTGTCCCAATAGTGACATAATTTTCATGTTTGTGATCATTACTTGAAATTTACGTAGGACATGTAGATATACGTTCGGCATGACAACAACTATAAAATATAAAATTAAAAGCGGTTCCCCGTAATTTTTCATATATTTGGGCGACACCTAAAATTTACACAGAGTATATAGAATAATGATTTTTATAACAAGAGCTATAAATATAAAAGAAACGGTTAAAGGATGGTCCGATAGTGACATGATTGTCACATTTTTGGTTGGAACGTAAAATTTACGCAGGACATGTGGTGTTGCGTTCGTCATCACAACAATTATAATATAATAAATTAAAGGGTGTCCCTTAAAGACGCGATTTTTCACTTATGTGGCCTTATCTTCAAAACTGTAAAAACCAGACAGTTAAAATCAGTACAAAGTATTTTGTATTATGGCCACTATAACGAAAAGTACTAAAATGTAAATAAAAAATTAAAGGGTGTCTCATTAAAGGTGAAATTTTTAGTTATTTAGGCTTATTTTTACAAGCTCAACAAAAAGACTTTTGAAATATGTATATACAAAGTATTTGGTACTATGGCTGCTATAACAAGTATAAGACTTAAAGGGTGTGTGTATAGAAGAAAAACGTTACTTCTGGTGGCATTTTTAAAACTTATTTCGTTAAAGACAAAAAAAAAAAAAAAACAAAAAAACGAAGCTAGCGGTACAAGCAATGCATACAGATCGTTACCGGACGTGCTCAGTTATTCTCTGTTTTAAAACAGGGATTGAATTGATGGAATGTGGTTATGGCTTATCTAATCCAAAAGTCGGCGATAAGAAGATTTAATGAAATCGACCTGCCAACTGGCTTTAAAGGTCGTGAGACTTGACACCCATTGGTTAAACAACAACAAGTGAAACCAGCAAACATTGACAAACTTTGTTCGTGTTACTCGTTACTCGTTCGTCAAGAATAGCCGCGCTGGCCTCAAATGTTGAGCCATTTATTGATCTTTCGAATAAAATAATTATTCATTAAAATTTAATTTTTGTATTTTTTATTATAGTTCGAAGCTATAGTGGGCTAAAACCATACTCTTTATTTCCATATTTATTTTTAATTAAATTTTTTGTAAAATTTTGAAGAATAATTATATTTCTGTTTTCATTTTTTTTCAAAAATTTATCTGTGCAGATTTTTTTAATTTCTTTAAATTTTTTTATAGTAAAAATTTGGATTCATTTTAATTTTTGATTTGTAAACGTTTTGTATTTATTAAATTTTCTATAGTTTTTAAAAATTTTATTTTGAAATAAATTTGTTAGTCATATTTAGAGTATTCAAAGAAATCTTATCTTGAATTTTCTAACAATTTTTGTGAAGTTTTTTTTATGGAATATTGGAATTTTTGGATGTTTTTTTGTAAATTTTAAATTTTCTCAACTCAGAATTTTTTTAAATTTAAAATTTATTATATCTAACAAGTTTCAAAGACGATTGTGCCGTTTTACAATTTATATATTTCATGGTAGGTGGGAAAGGGTTACCCCACTATACAAAGTACTTGTTCCTCATCTTTTATCTACATATGTATATCACAATTATAGTTGTGATATATGTAGATTAAGTCTTTTAATTTTATAAAGGCTACTTTTAAAATTTAATATATTTTCCAATAAAGACCTGCTAAGCAAAAGAGCGAAAAAACTGTTTATCAAAGTCCGTAATTAAAACAGTACTAATTTAAACATTAAGTTAAAAATAACTTTCCATCTTGGCTTAAATATAAACTAAATGAAAATTATTAAAAAAAGAACTGAGTCAAAAATATTAAAACATTATTTAAAAGTAGCTTAACATTTAAATTACGTAAAGAATGAACTAACAATCCTAAATCTATCAAAAATGTTCATTTGGAGACATGATAATAATATGGTTTGACTTATAATAATTATTAATTAAATTATATTAAACTCTCATTTAGTTTAAAGAAGTTTTAAGTCTTATTAATATTTCTAACTTTTCCTTCAAAGGCAACCGTGAAAATAAAATTTACTTTTTATAACCAAAATACCATGATCAACATAAAACTATTTTATAAATGGAGATGTAGTTTATTTTTGCAGATTTTTTAACTTTACATTTAGTCTTTTGTCCAAAAAAAAATACTTTCATTGAACTTTCCTAATTGCAGCTGCTGCAATTTCTCTTTCTATACCTTTCGTTACAATTTGTAGTTCACTTAAAGAAAATGTGGGTGAAAATTAATGACTGGCTGTTTACTATTTTGTAATTTTTATTCACAGGCCTGTTCTTGAAATCACTTTTTGTGAAAGTGATTTGAAATCACAAAAAAGGTGTTCTGCGTGCAAAACTTTTTGAACTTTTGTGGTTTGAAACCAGTCAGCTAAGTGTATGTCGATCTGAAATCACTTTCTTGATTTTGCACTTGTTTTTATTCCTAAATCAAATAAAATGAATTTAGCAATCAACTTAATATATTTTTTCTTAATTGCAATAATAAAACTGATATAATTGCTCAAAAAACTGATGAAATCATAAAAAAAATAAAAGCACCTTCTATTGCTAGAAATTTTGTTATTTACTTTTGTGATTTGCAATTACTTTTTAGCGATCAGCTGTTTTCGTTCTTCGAAAATACGTTGATACTTGCCAGAATAGCAAAATATTTCTTTTAACAAAAGATGTATTAATTTTTATTAAAAAAAGAACTTATTTTAAATAAAACTTATTTGTTTTTGTTAAGTTATATTGGAAGTTGCTATTAACTATTAATTGTTTGCCTAAGTTGTAAAAGATAACTCATAAAATAATAACAAATGGCAACAAAAAATAATAACAACCTGTGGCAACTGCTCATTTGATTGACTTATTTTAAAGTTTTATTGCGCTCCAAGTCAAAAACTTATAAATTTTAAACATGTAAGTACTTTAATAGAAACGATTCATTAAATATTTTGAATAGGGGACAACATAAAAATAACACTCAAGTTGAAATACTTATTTTTAGCGCGTTCATTTCTTAACTGTTTTCTTTTTAATTCCATAATGGACAATAACACAGCTCCAGGCATTTTATTTTTTATATATAGTACGTATACTACAGAAAATTTTATTTATTTTTAATAAAAACTTTGTTTAAAAAACACCAAATTATTTATCAATGCATAAAAAGTGCAGCCACATCAAAACAAAAATCAGCTGCTTTCTTGTGTTTTCGAAAAACAAAAAGCACAACGAAAAGTAATAACTATTGCGATTTGCAGAACACCATGAAATCACAATTGTGATTTTAAAAAGTAAAAGTAAAGTAAAAGTTTGTGATTTGCAGAACAGACCTGTCAATGTTTGTTTTTATCTCGTTTTCGATTTCTTTCTGTTGTGGTGTTTAAAAATTCTTTTTTATTTCTTTATATTTATTCACATTTTCGATTTATTCGCAGTTCCTTTATTTTCTATTGCCAAACATTGTAAGTTTGAATTAAATCTAGATTTCTTTGGACGGATGTTGTAGATTTGTTCGTGGTCATTTGGCAAATTTTCAATAAGTAGTAGCAAGTAGCACAAGTTGGTAATGTAATTGATGAACCAAACTGACTAACCGTCACAGGAATGTACATATGTTCAGGCTTTTTTCTTTTTTGAATATTTTTCTTTAGGATGCATCTTTGCTCAAAACCACGCAATTACAGTTTATAATAATGATGTTGCGGATAGAAATTGATAGAAATTGGACAGATGTTATTTTTTTTTTTTGAGAAAATGTTGCGAAGGCAACTAGGTTGTACTTTAGATCTAGAATTTTGGAATTTAATTAAGTTTTAAATTCATTTCATTAAGTTTTTCATCATTTAATTAAGTCTTTAATTATTTTATTCAGTTTCAATTAGCTTAAGTAGGTAAATTAAGTGCTTAATTATTTTAATTAATTGTATTAAGTTTTTAATTCATTTAATTAAATTTTTAAATTATTTAATATACTTTTTAATTAATTTAATTATTTTTTTAATTAAAATATTTTTTTTAATATTTAAATTGTATTAAATTTAATAAAAAAAAAGTTCTTAAAAATTCAATTAATTAAAATACTATTAAAAATTGTGGCTGGGGCGAAGACTGTAATCTGCCACCGCGAAGTAAAAAATGCGAAAGTTTCTTATTAAAGGGCAGGTTATACCTCAACTTGGTTATCCATGCCCGTCAGAACGGGCTTACCCGTCATACGCTACGTGGAAAGACGTAGATGCATTATCTCTTATACAAATGTATTTTGAAGCTTTTTTGAAAAAGTGAATATTGTAAACAAGATTTTATTTTAGTGAAGAGAAAAAATGATTTTGAAAGCTGACATGCAAAACATAAATCCCAGACTTGCAATGCTCTTTCCTAAAGACTTCCATAAATATGAAATTAGATGGCGTTTGCTAAGTGTTAGATCATAGAAATATTTACAGAAACAAAGTTCAATTTGTTACACAGGTTCCAGTTCGTTCTTGAGTGGCATGAAATTACCAGTGTTCGCTTGTACGCTTATACTTCGAACAATTCTGTAGAGAAGGAGGCAAATAGACAAGAGACTAACAATGACTGCCGAGTTGCTACACAAATATGACCTCAGTTAACCGTAATTTTTCAGTAAGCGCGTCTGGTTGTTTTTTATTATTATTTCTGCTACAGTTGTTATCGTTCAGAGCAGTAAAGGGGTGTTGAACACCTACCTCACTGTGCTACATAGAACGAAAAAATGCTTTGTGAACATTTTAAAGAAAAATCTGATGTCCACTTTTGAAGTTTTTTTTTGACGTTTTGGTATCCTGCCAATATTTTGTTTTTTTTTTTTGCTAATAAAAACACAATTATTTTCGACTTTTAATGAATCCACTAAATCATTTAATTTTTATTTAACTTTCTTGTTTGGAAGAAGAAAAACATAAAACAATAAAACTTTTTAACAAAAACAAATTAGCAACAATATTTGAAATCCTTTTATACTGTAAACAACATTCTACTTGCGCAATAAGTAAGAAGCAGCATAAGGATAAGCAGAATAGGCAGCTGTATAAGGAGAAGCTACATAAGAAGCACTATAAGGATAAGCTGAATAGGCAGGGTAGGCAGCAGCATAAGGAGCACTATAAGCAGCAGTATAGGCAGCGGTGTAAGGAGAGTAGGCAACAATATCAGGCTTAGCAGCAGCTAAAGCAACAACAGCCAATAAGCACAAAGTGAACTAAAAATATTTGGAAAATAAAAAATAGTATTTTCAAAATTATTATTTATTATAAATTACAACAAAAGTCCTTTAGATTAAATTCGATTTAATAAAATAGAAAAGAATTATTTATAAATAATTTTTTAATGACTTACGAATTTGAACATTTTTGTTTATGTTTTTTTTTGTGTGGTTTGTTTTATTAAATGATTTAATTAAACTGATAATAAATAATTGAAAACGGATGGTTTTTATAGTTAAACAAAGCAAAAAAGTTTTTGTTATTGTTTTTGCTTATAAATGTGTAATTTCTAAATGCTGCTGTGTTTTTAGTGTCAGTAAACTTAATATTTATTATTGTTGTTGTTGTTGTTGTTGTTATTAATAATAATAATAATACTTGTATTAAATGCATAATGGTCAATTGCAAAAGGTGTTACTAGAATTTTTAATTTGAAATCAATTTTAATTTATTCTAAAGGGATACAAACAACAACAAATTTGTACATAAATATGGTCAACATATACAACTACAAATGTTTACAGATATTTTTATCGAATGTCATATGATATTAATAAGTGTAAGATACACACATACATACATGTATGTATGGTGTGTATACATTTAAAAGACCCTGATAATTTGTTTGCTTTAACTCAGCTGCTGTATTTTGCCTTTCGTTTTTTTTTCAGGGCTGTAAAACTTTATTATGAAAGGAGTTTGTTTTTTGTTTGTTCAAAATAATTATTAACATTTTGCTTGCTAAAAGTTTTTTATTGCCAACTATATTTTAGGGAGTACCCTATTAGAACAGTCTCAGTCATTTGACCGGTCATATATGACCGTTACTGCTGACGAAAACACCGCTTATTACAGAAAACAAAGTTTCTAACACATTCTTAAAGACAAGACGAAAAAGGTGACTGAAATTTTTGTCTTATATGTCACGTCTATAGCTTACAGTGTTACCACTGAAAAAATAAAAATAAAAAATAATTACAAATTTTCGAACAGATTTAATTTCAAATTATTTTATAAACTGCAGTTTGAACTTTACTAAACAAATATATATATAAATGCAAGTCAAAATTTAGATTTATTCTAAGAAAAAAAGCTCTACCAATGGCAACACTGTTCAATATAAAATTGTTAAAAATTTGTTAGTGCAAATTTGTGAAAGTACTATTTTCAATCATCCATTTCACGCTGGGTAATTGTGTTTATATTTATATATCGTTGCCAGATTGCATACATTTATCCTAAAAGAAGCTTGAAAATACCAGTGAAACATATGGATGAAAATATGCCACGAGGTGTAGTAACAATTTTTAAAGGGCTTTAAAAATTTAAAAAAAAAGGTTTTTAAAATCGATAATCAAAATTTCTTTCTAATAGCAAGGTACCCTGACCACCTGTGAGGTCCCATTTTTATTTAAATCCGGGAAAAAAGCGTCTTCTAGTTTTCATAGCAGTAGCAACTGCTTTGTGTTCGTCAGACTGCAGTTCTACGACAAAACTTTCTATTTCCTGGTCGGATTGGGCTTGTTCTTTGAAATAGTGCCGGCACTTGTTAATATATCGAGGTAGTCTGGTCTTGACGGCATTTACCTTTTTTCATTGCAGCTTTTTCCTTTAACGAGCACTTATTTTTGACGCTGAGTGCAAGCCATGGTTAAATAAGAGAAATAAAATAACAAAAAAAGATTTGGCGCATCATTAGGCACTTGGACACTCTATGATCTTTTAAGTCATGTATTTCTATACCCCAACATCGACTGCAGCCTTTCATAATCTCACTTTCTATCAGCTATTTCTGTTACTCCAGCCTGAGATTAGGCCTCAGGCTTCAATTACATGATTTTTCTTTCGTCACTTGTTTTAGGACTCTTCAATTTTAGTGCTTGCGGTGCGGTATGAGCCATCAATATTTGCATTCAAGATAAAGTTCTGTAAAATTAAAGTGAATGCCAGACGAACTGTTAATTGTCTTTAGAGCCGCGTTAAGCGGAACCTTGGAAACTGCAGTATAATTAAGAAACTAAACAGAAGTTATTATCTTTATACTCCTACACGTATATTCCCCAATTATTTATTATTTATCTCTTACACAATTTTGCGTAAATCTCACTGCACTTACAATCCATACAAATTTTCAAATTAAAGAAGGAGAAACAAAAAACAAAAAAACATTTAAAATAAATCTCAACAAATAAACTTTTTCAAATCTTGTTAAAGCAGACAAAAGTTTATGTTATTTTCAGGATTTAAGCAAAGATTATGCTGATACTACAACAAGATTTACATACTAAATGTTTGTCTACTAAAATTTTAAAAGTTTTTTTACACAAGTAAACAAAATTTTTCAAACACACTCACAGATTAATGGAGACCAACACGTGAAGTTATTTTAATATTTGCATACAAATAAAAACAATCTTGTAGATTTGTACTTCTGTACACAGAAAAAACAATCACACTTTTAAAATGTTATGAATAAATTCGTTTAAATAAAAATTGCAATTTAAAATAAAGGCCAATTTCAAACGTGCAAAATGGAGCAAAAGTAATAAGTTGGCTTAAATAAAATAGCAGAAATAAAAAAAAACGTCCTCAGCTTAAATGAAGGTTTATTTAGAAGTGCAAAATTTAAAATTCAGAGTTAAGAAACAGATTTTGAACTAATAAACTCAACCTGATAAAGTAAACCTTGAGTTCGTTTTAAATTATTTTGAATTGTTGCTGGATAAGTACAGGGATTCATGTTGTTTCTAAACTTGTTAAACGTAGGAATCCTTTTGATAGCAAACAATAGCCCCTTATTTTTTATTTGCCTTTCGGTGACACTTTATTCTTTGTTTTTTGTATTTCTTACACTATGGCTCTGGCTAGATTAGTTCTAACAAACTTTTGCGTACTAAAACAAACGCAGCCACTCGCACTATGACTCTCCGTGACGGCAGTGAGACGTGCTCGATATCTGGTTTAGAAAATATGCGTCTTCTACCCCCGCAGCCAAACATACCACAGTGCACTGTGGCTTCGGCGAGCCTCGAACACACAACCTTTCGACTTACCAACCAAGTCACCAAGTCCTTGTATCTAATTCAGCCACGACTACTACAGACTGTACTTACTTTCGTCACTTCTTTTGCCTCACCTTTTTGCCTTTCACCTATTCTGTTGTTCCAGTATACTGGCGCTTTAACAGATTTATCTGCGTCTACACAGCAATTGTTTTTCCTTTTTCTTATAATCGAGACTCCGGGAGGTTTAATCTGCTGCTTTCCTTTTATTAATATGTTTAAACAATTTATCCATTGCGCCTTTCCTGCATAAATTATTTTTCTCAATATTTATGCGATTATGGGGTATGAACTCATGACACGCGAGCTTAAGTGTGTTGCGGTTTCGCCAATTTTTTTATTTGACGATTATGATATTTTATCAATGTTTGCTTTCAAGTTATGAAAATTGAAGTCTTGGTGCTCTCAAATTTGAGTTTCTGTCACCTTTTTGAAATCTTTTCATTTGGGCGATTTTTATTGGGCGCCTAGATCACACGACCAGGATATTTTATAATGTTTTCCTTTCCTTTTTGTTTTATTCCAAAGTTAGGAAAAAACTATCCTGGAAAGAAAATGAATTAGTTCTAAAAATATTTAATTCAAAATGCGCAAGTTATAAAATTAAAATATGCAATTAAAATTTCTGGTGCGAAGAGGATATAAATGTATTTTTTTTTTTTTGTATTTTTAATACTATTTAAGACTTTGACTAGGTATTGAGGTTTATCTTCATTTTTCATCTGATAAAATCTAAAGGCACATTCATGTAGTTCTTACCACCAAGGGCGAAATTAACTTAACATATAATGTTGGGTTTATTATAAAAATTAGCTTGCGTTTAAAATTTTGACAAAATTATTTAAATTAACTGTATTGCACTTTTGTGCCTTTTTAATTATCAAATGTTAACAATAACTTGTTTGTCGTAACAAAAGCGTTTTATAAAGCCACTACAATTAAGTTTTTTCAATCATAGATTAGTTTAGTAAAAATAGCCAGGTTGTTGAGATCACACCACAACTATATTTCATCTCTGCATGTTGAGACAATTGCAGAGCGAGTTGTGGATGAAATCTACATTATTACTTTAGGTGACCGAAAAATTTAAGTGCATGAACAAGGAAATATTCCATTGTTTGTTTATATACATTTTGCACGGAATATTGAAAACGAAAAGTCCCTAAAAAATCGTATGCTGTGTTTGCTTATAACTGTGTGAAATTATTCGGCGACTAGTCATCAGTTTAGTACAACTGCTGCTGAAACTGCTTAAAAGTAAAAGAATAATAAAAATAGCAGATTCTACTACGTGAGGGTATCAAAAATGTTATGAAAGTTAAAATTGGCGGGTTAGTCTTTATTTCTAACCACGTAAATCAAGACCGAACTCTCGCATTTTATAAAAAAAGTAAGATCATCAGGCAAGTCAATATTTAAACGACATATATAAGAGCCAACTTCTGTATTTTGCAAAAAAAAAAAAAAAAAAAATATAAAATCGTCGGGTAAGTCAATTAAATTTAATAGCAAACTTTTGAATTTTGCAAAAAAAAGTAAAATCGTCGGTTTAGTTAATATATTGAACCAAAAATGTTAAGGACATTTTGCAAGAAAAGTGAAATTGTCGGGTAACTCTATATGTCTTTCACATAATTAAGGAGTAAACTTTTACATTTTGCAAGAAAAGTAAAATTGTCGGGTAACTCTATATGTCTTCCACATAATTTAGGAGTAAACTTTTGCATTTTGCATAAAAGTAAAATCGTCGAGTAAGAAAATATGTCTACATAATTTTAGAGACAACTTTTGCATTAAAAAACAAGCAATTGAAACAAGTCTCCTTTAAAGGCAAAACATTTAAAAAAGTGCGAAGAGTGGTGAATCGATACATTAAAATTAAACTAGCTGCGTGGAAAAATATACAACTTTGCAGTTTAGCCTTATAAGTGATATACTTTCAAGACCAAATATATACTTTTTAATTCAATAGCAGAAGTAAAAAGTCGTATGTTTAGAATCGTTGTCGCATCAACTTAATACTCGGCATTTGGCTGTTTCCTGTTTCGAAACCTAAAAAATTTTCATTACTTTAATTCTGAAATCAATAACCAGACTTTTGTTTTTTTCTAAGTTAAAATAACCTACAACCATTTCTTTAAATAAAACTTCAATGTCAAGGCTAAGAGTTTTAATGAATTTATGGTAAATGAAACAATTTTTTAATCCATAAATTAATTTCAAAGCTCGTTTAAACAAAAAAGTGTTACAAAATCAATATTCTTTGCTGGTATTTCGTTCACTTGTTTAAATTTGGCTTTACAGTGCATTAGAATAACTAAATAAATTAAGTTACAAAATGCTTCTAGAATATTTAATTACACAATAAAAAAAAAATATTTTAAAGCCAAAAACCACACACGCACATACAAAAAGCAATAACACCTACACACCTTAACACAACTCAATCAGGTTGTCACTTTCAGTATTGGGGTTTTGTTCACAAAAAATGTTAAACAAAAAGTAAAACTAAAACACATTTTTGGACTGCAAATAAAAACGAAATTAAAGCCAAGTTTACAAATATTTAACAGACAGCTGACCTTCACCAGGAAGACGTGCCTGGCTTAAGAAAAAGCATAGTCAATTTTAAACAGCTGATTATCTTTTCATTTGTTTTTTTTATACTTAAAATAAGTATAAAAACTAAAAACTTTCAACAAATTACTATCAGTTTTATACGTTCTCTTCAGAAAACAAATTAAAACCTTTAAACACTCCAAAATGTTCAAATTCGTAAGTTTTTATTAAAAAGGATCATTAATTATAATTTTTAAAAATTTTTTTAAATTTTGTTTTTTAGTTTGCTTTGTGCTTATTTGCCGTTATTGCCTTGGTTGCCGCCAAACCCGGCATTGTTGCTCCTGTGGCCTACTCTGCTCCTTTAGTGGCTGCTCCATACTCAGCTGCCTACACTGCTGCCTATACTGCTCCTTATGCTGCTGCCTACTCATATCCTTATGCCTCCTCATACGTAGCCGCTCCCTATGCTGCCTACTCGGCCTATCCTTATGCCGCTTCTTATGTTTTGCGTAAATAGATTTTTTTTGCTTGCAAACAAAATTGTTAAAAATGTTGAACTCTTTGTTGAATTTGAAAAATAATAACAATTAAAAAAAAAAAATAATAAAACTTAGTTACTGAAAATTATGTAACAAAAAAGCTAAAAATATATGAGTATTTTTCTAGAAACAAATGTACACGTAATTTAAAGGGTTTTTAAAGGAGCTTAATATTTGTTGACTCTAAAATAAGGTTTGTGCGAACCATCAGTATGTCTCAATACACACAGAACAGAAATCTAAATCTCAGTAAACCCTGCTCATTTTTGGTCGAAATCAAACTCAAGTCCTCTTAAGGCATATAGAAACAAAATGGTTAATAATAATCGTTTTAAGAAATTATTTAAAATAGAATAAAATTCGTGAATGTTATGTTCAGGCTCAACTAAAGCTATGCTATGGCTTGATGACCAAATTTTCTAATAAATGTTTTTTTACTTGATTTAAGAAGATTCCTACTTGCACCTCTCCCAATTAATTTAAGTATGGATTGCTTCACATTTTTGTGTTTGTTTATATAAAAAAATATACTGTATAAATAATATAACAAAATGATAATTCTCATTCGGTTAATAAATAAAATAATATAAAGGCTGCTAAAAGGCCGGCAATATTTTGAGTGAAGTAGAGTTTTTCAGCAACAAAATAATACATTCCTCAATACAATCTTTAGTTAAGTTAATGAATTTTTAACTGCTCTATAGCTCAAAAATCAAGGTATTGCCGATGATGGCCTTGTCCTTTCAGGCTTTTTTCTGGAAAAGCAGCTGTTTACTTAATTAATAAGTTTTAGTATTGGAAACTACACATTTGTAACAGATGACGATATTTTAACCATTTTTGGAGAAAGTTACCTCCCGGTGAAATCAAGCTTTTTATATCCTTTCTACCCTGGAAAAATGGTATATCTTAGTTTTGCATTCCGTTTGTAATTTCTACAAATTTTACGATTTCCATTTTCGACCCCATAAAATATATATATTCTTAGTCCTTGTGCATATCAAAGTCGAATAAGAGATGTCTGTCTGTCCGTCCGTGTCAAGGTTAAAATCAACTTTGCCAAGGCACTAGATGATAAATAAGCCAATCTATCAGACATAGTTTTGAAAATATTGCTATCGAAAATTAGCAAGATCAATCCACGTCCTACGAGGCAGCGACAAAACTTCACGCCTGCCTCTAATTTTTACATATCATTTGGAACAATAAACTAACTCCAATAAAAAAAAAAAAAAAAAAAAAAACAAATGAATAGAGCGATAGAGAATTAAAAATAAGAAAAAACACCAATTGAATAATTTGCGCTCGGCCATGAGCGATTGAGCGAAATATTTTCAAAGATTTCATTATGGGTGTCATTTAAAAGCTTTTGCAGAGATTTTTTAATAAATATATTTAAATTTTTAAAAATTGCTTAACCTATTAAGAAGCGATAACATTTTTGTGTAAATTTTTTTTTAAATTTAAAAATTTTGTAATTCTTTTGCAGCTTAATATTTGTTTTGTTTATTCGAGTAACTTCATTAACTTCATTCATTTTATATTTCTGGGAAAAATATAAATTTTCCCTAATTTTGGACTGTTTGGCATAATTTAATATTTTTACGATTTTGTTCTCTTAGAAAAAATTTAATTAGAAATTTCGTTTTTTTTTTGGCATTCTCGTATTCTTTTCAAATCAAAACCCAAGATTAAAAGCTTTTATTTCCGAGAAGCCACCCAAAAATTTACTGCCGGTTTCTTTACATGCGAACGAACATTTCTTTCGTATATTTATATTGACAACAAAAACAAAATATAAAAAACTGTTTTTGTTTTCAATATAAATATACGAAAGAAATGTTCGTTCGCATGTAGATAAACCGGCAGTAAATTTAAATCTATTTAAGTATAATAATTCAAAGAACTATTAAAAAAAAATCCCCCAATTTCCGTACAAGATTTTGTATCCCAATTTTGAGAATAAATTCTATATAAAAAACGTTTTTTTTCATTAGGAAATTTTTGCTCACATTTTTAGAGAAAAAAAACTATAAAAAGTTTTTATCCCGAAAATCTCCCTCTTTTGAAATCATATTATTTTAACTAAAATATTATCCAGCAAAAAAATTCTGTAATAAATTCATAATTCCTAAACAAGGTTTCCATTTCCCCAATATGTAAACAAATTCCTTAATCTGACAACCCTGTTTGTAGTGTACAACTTTATTATTTTTTTTTTTTTTTGTAAAGTATTTTTTTTTTATCAGTAAAGCTTTGCTTACATTTTTAAGAAAATCAAAGATATTTTTTTAAGTATTGAACTTTTAAAGACCGAGTGAGAATTCTGCCAGAAACCGTGCTCAAAATATAAAAGGTTTAGGAGTATTGAAAAAAAATCTTTTTTTTTGTACTCGGCATGTAACTGAATCCATAATGAATAAAAATAAAAAAAAAAAATTTAATAAAAAAGTCAACATGTTTTTGTTACTTTTTTAATCGTTTTTTTATTTTCTTATTTATCAGTCATACAAATTCCTTTAAAACAAAATTCTTCTAAAACCCAAAATTTACAGCTAAGAATCACATTTCTGTAAAAATCTACTTGCGCAACAAGTAAGAAGCAGCATAAGGATAAGCAGAGTAGGCAGTAGCGTAGGGAGCAGCTACATAGGACGAGGCATATGGATAGGCTGAGTAGGCGGCAGCATAAGGTGCAGTATAAGCGGCAGTATAGGCAGCAGTATAAGGAGCAGCAGCTACTAAGGGAGCAGAGTAGGCCACAATACCAGGTTTAGCGGCAGCCAAAGCAACCACAGCCAAAAAACATAAAGCGAACTAGAAAATATTGAAAAAATATTTATTATTTTTTTTTAAATTTAAATCTTATTTGAACATCAAACAAACTTACGAATTTGAACATTTTATTTTTAGTTGTAGTTTTAATGTTTAACAGAACTAATTGAACTGATAATATTTGTCCATTCATTTTGAGTTTTTATACTAAAATTTTAGTTTTAAAACCATTAAAATTTGCATATTTTAGCCAAGCACGTCTTTTAATCGAAAGGTTATTTGACAGTTGCAGCAGCAATTTAAATTTGATTTTAATTTCTTCTTTTTTTTGTGAAGGGAATTTGTTTAACTTTTTTGTTTTTATTTCATTAATTTTGTTTAGTTGATTCAGTAGTTTCCTTTTTGAGTTTTGCTTTCAAAATTTACTTAAAATTTCAATGTTGTTTTCGTTTACAATTTCAACATTCACTCATTCAGTTTTTGATTTTTAAAATTAAAGTTCAGTTTTTGTTATTGTATTCTATAATCAGGATATTAAGAATTTAATAAATTATTCTTTTCAAATAAAAATGTTAATTCAAAGGAATGTTTGCTTCTTTTGCTGGCAATAGAAGGTTAACGAATTTTCTAGTTACATTCCTTCTTGACATATTCACGCCGTCATAAATTTATTTAATTTGAGTCTTAATTTGGTGAGCCAGCTGAAGGTTAAAAATTACCAGGAAAATCAGCTAATGGTAGCTTGTGAAAGAAATTTAAGTTTTTTTGATAAAGTTGGTCTGTCTGTATCCATGACATTGTGCTACAGTGCAGGGCTCAACATATGACCTGAAAGTATATAAAAAAATTTAGAGTCTTGTGCTCATTCTCTGCATTCTTAATAAGTAAAGAGCTGATATTAAGACAAAAATTATTTGACCGCTTACCAAAGAAAGAAGTGACACTTCAATAAACCAAATATCAGGCTTGGGATGAACAACTCATTTATTGAAAATACATCTGTGGAAGGTTTTTTATCAAAAGCTACGAAGTGTTTTCCCTGTCAATAAAGAGCTAAATCTAGAAAATCGTAAGGTTTGTTAAAAATTCTGTATCCGTAAGACTGTGAACAGAAACTCGAAATGTTCAACTCATGTTTTTTCTAATTGAACAGCCAAATTCTGTGTCTTGAGCACGCTTACTGCATCCTGTGGTCGCAAAACGCATTTTACTTCAGCTTTTGTTCTAAGGAGCTCTTGGATCATGTATGATTTCTTAAAAAAAAAACTTTTATTTTTTCTATATAAGACCGTTCTTGCACAAAAAATACACCGGGAGTATGAGGCATTCTCATTCTAAAATTTGAACTGTCAACCTAAAATTCCATCTATTTCTTCTCATGCTCAGTATTTATGCTAACGAAAATACCAGCACTCAATTTTATAATTATTGGCCATAGAAAAATACACAAAAATTTGCTTCCTTAACGGAAATGCACATTTAAATGACGATTGATACTTGAAGTCATTATTTGAATTGTTTGCAAATTAATTGTACGAACAAATGCGGAAGGTAGATTTTGGTCACTTAAAGCATGTACTTGTCTTTTAATAAAAAAAGAAAAATAAGGAATTAGAACATAAATTCTGCATAAATTTGTTTGTGTTAGAAAAAAATAAATGAAATGAACTTGTGAATGTTAATAAAATGCTGTAGGACTGGTGCTATTTTGATTGTCATTATTTTAAGCATTAAACTTTGTTTAGCATTCTGAAAAAATGCTAACAAAATTCCCGCAAAAAAATTAATGCGAAATAAAAAAGAAATAATCAAAATAATGTCGCTAAAATTTTACTCATTTCAATTTGCAAAAATTTACAAAATGTTTCTGTGTCTATGTTTATAAATAGCAAAATGTTGCTGGCAACATGCCTTTTCAACTTCGAAACAATATATAGGCTGTATTTTATTTCGCGGGTTATGAGTAAAAACAACAAACAATGTTGAATGCTTAATCTCAGTCAAAACGACAAGTTTCCTTTTAAATCGTGGTATTGACAACACTTGTTAGTTTAAAAATGTTCCAAGCGGAGTAAATAAAGTTGCTATTAAAAAATGTTGCTTTTTATATTTAAATAAAAATTTACATAGCGCCAGCTGAACTGAAAAAACTATGTAACTAAAAACAACTTTAATTTTGTTTTAATGTTAAATTTTCTTTTTTTTTAATAAAATGTGTCTTCCCGCAATCTTTGAAAATTTGTTCTGTCAGTTGCATTGTTTTTCAATTTAGCTGACGATATATTTCTTAGAACTGTATACAGTGACTCAAACAACCGTCTCAATGTTATGCTAGTGTTAACATATATAAGTACAACAACAAAACTACAGTCTCAATCTTTTTGATATTTTCTCCATTTGCTTATTGCTCTTTTATTTATAATTACAATTAAATATATATGTTATAATATGTACCGTTATCTAAAAATAAGCAAAACAAATTTAGAAGTCATTGGTATAGTTTTTTGAGTTTACTTTATTAAACTAATTTTTTTAATAACAGCATCAATTCGGCGAGGCATACTGTCGACTAAATTTTTGCAAATGTTTGCGTCAATACCAATCCACGCTTCTCGCACTTGTGTCCACAATTCTTCCAGATTTCCAGGCGTACCGACAACACCTCTTTTGAGAATACCCCAGAGATGTTCGATGGGGTTAAGATCGGGTGACTGGGGCGGCCAATCGATAACATTATAGCGGTTGTCACTGAGCCATTTTTTTGTAAGTTTTGCGGTATGTTTCGGGTCATTATCCTGTTGGAAAACGATATCCTCCTTCTGTAATCCGAATTTTTCTGCAGCTGTAGGTAAGTTAGTGCTTAAAATATTTACGTAGGTTTGAGCATTCATCGTACCAACTATTCTGTGGACTGTTCCAACACCTTAAACCGTCATGCAACCCCATACCATCACGGATCCACCGCCAAACTTTTAGGTCGGTCTGACATCTTTCGCTTGCAAAGATTGTGTTGACTTTCGCCAACACCATTCCTTACCATCTGACCCAAGACGATTAATTTTGGTCTCATCTAACATTCTCCCAGTCCTCTGCTTTCCACGAAGCATATTTTTTTGCAAAATCCAAACGGATTTTTTGATGCCTTTTTGTGAGCATTGGCTTTTTCACTTTGGCACGTCCTTTCAAGCCAGCTGCTCGCAAAGTATTTCTAACTGTTTCAACCGATACATGAATATTTTCATTTTCTGCTAGCTGCTTTTGGATTTGAACTGCATTTTCAACTTTTTGCTGCCGAAGATCCCTTAAAATGCACCGTTCTCTAGTCTCGGATAAAATCTTTTTCTGCCTCCACGTGATGGAAATGGTACTCTACCCACGATGGATTTGGAGATATTAAGAAGCAACGAAATTTCACTACAACTTTTACCTTGACGTAAAAAATGGTAAATTTCGTTCACTTTTGAGGACAGCAGTGGACGAACCATATTAAACTTAAAAATTTGTTAAAAAAGAATAAAGCAATAAATTTAAGTTTGTCTTACTTATTTAATTATACTATTCAGCCAAGAAAAATAAATTCCTACAATTTAAAAAATTTTTTTTACGAAAAAAAACGTGTATCTTCCTCAAGTAATTAAACTCAAAAAACTATCCCAATGACTTATTAAACTTGCTTTGCTTATTCTAAGATAACGGTAAATATTACAACAAATATATTGAATTGTAATTATAAACAAAAGAGCAATAAGCAAATGGTGAAAATGTCAGAATGATTGAGACTGTAGTTTTGTTGTTGTTTTAATATATGTTAACACTAGCATAACATTGAGACGGTTTTTTGAGTCACTGTATATTAAACAGATCTTTAAATTATTGTTTTTAAAATTTTGCTAAAAATATTTGCAAACAAATTTAATAAAAAGCTGGGATGTAAACAAAGGAGTTATCGAGCCTTTTTGTTGCAAGAGAGTATTATCTCCTAAAAAATCGAAAACGATTAAATGCATAAATTTTGTTTTAATTTCTTAGAGACCAAAAAGATATCTTAGCTGTAGAATATACACGTGTGAAGGTTAAAGTCTTGGCTTCTTGCTCAGACAGAGATTTATCACTGAAGAAAATTCCTGTCTGGTCAAATCGAAAATTTTAAGTTGCAGCTCTTGCCTGGATTAATCACGAAATTTACATGAAATAACGTAGAATGAAAAAATTGCAAAAAAAAACACATTTTATTAATTTAATTAAAACAAAAGTTCTTGCTTTTCTGTAATAACCAAACTAAAGGGCTGGCTATTAGCAATCAAGTACAAGTTACCATTTTAACATTTAAAAACATAAAAACAAACATTCCAAATTAACTGTAAAAAATTTAAATTCTGTCATGCTTTCTGTTTAAACGTCGGCATGTTCATCGCGTCAACCTGTCTACAACTGACCTTCCACACGTATGTGTTAAACTGTTGACAAAAATATGCAAATTTGTTTACTTTAATTTGATACACTATTTCTTTAAAGTGTATAAAAGCAAAAGAATTATGTTTGAAAATTATCAGTTCAATTATTTGTTTAAAACCTGACAAAACAAAATCAAAATGTTCAAATTTGTAAGTTAAAATTAATTTATTTAAATAAATCTGTAAAATCAATTTTGATTTTATTTTAATTAAAAAATAGTTCGTCTTCTGCTTGTTGGCTGTTGTTGCCTTGGCTGCCGCTAAACCTGGTGTTGTAGCTCCCTTGGCCTACTCTGCTCCTTTAGTGGCTGCTGCACCCTACTCTGCCGCCTACACTGCCGCCTATGCTGCTCCCTATACCGCTGCCTACTCTGCCTACCCCTACGCCTCTCCTTATGTAGCTGCTCCTTATGCCGCTGCCTACTCCGCTTATCCTTATGCTGCCTCTTATATCCTACGCAAATAGATTTTTAAATAAATTATGCAAAACCCCCTCAAAATAGATTTTTAGTTAAATAAAAGTCAAAAATAAAAATGAACAAAAATGAATTAATAAATTTTTTTTTTAATTTTTAGAAGTTAAAACTAGATAATTGATAACTGGTTGAAGAAAAAAAAATATAAGAAAATATTTTGGAATTCCAATCGAATAACGAAAACTAGTTGCAAAGAGTTATGAATTTGTATGAAAAGAAATTACTTTTTGGCGTTTTTTTTTTTTAAGAAAGACTTTACTTTTTTCGTTTTGAAGATTTTTTCATACAACTGAGTTGTTGGTTCTTTGACGTTTTACTTAAATGTCAGATACCAAAACTTTTTAGTAAAAGTTTTATTTTTTTATCATAATTCTCACATTTTTGTGACTTGTTTTTAATTTGTCGATTTTTTGTTTTTAGCGTAACTTGAATTTTTTTATTAAGTTTTTGGCGTTAAGTAAATTTAATTTATTTATTTTAAAATTATTTTATCGACTAGAAAATATTATTAAAGTAATTACGAGGGCTGCTCTATATATTTCTGGCCTAATAGTGAAAATGCGAATATTTATAATCAAAAATGGTTTTATTGTTTTTCAAAGTATTCTCCAGCATGATTTATACACTTTTGCATGCGCTCAAACCAGTTGTCGAAGCACTTTTTCCACTCCGATTGAGACACCTCTAAAACATGGTTTTTGAACACTTCAACAGCTTCTTCTGGCGACGAAAATCGTTGACCACACATTTTTTTCTTGATGTGCGGAAACAAGAAGAAGTCATTAGGTGCCAAGTCAGGGCTGTACGGCGGATGACCCATTAATTCGACGTTTTGGCCGGTCAAAAACGCTCTGGTTTGAGCCGATGTGTGAGAGCTCGCATTGCCATGGTGAACAATGATTCGTCTTCTCTTGTTGGTTTTTCGAACTTCTCCGATGACTTCAGGCAAACGAATTGTAGTGTACCACTCAGAAGTGACCGTCCTACGTTGCTCAAGCGGAACAGTCGCCACATGACCAGTTTTGCTGAAGAAACAGGCGACCATTTGCTTCAAAGTGCTTCTTCCACGAACAACTTTTGTTGGATTTTTCTCGTCTTTGAAGACCCACATGGTCGATTGTTGTTTCGTTTCGGGCTCATACGCAAAGATCCATGATTCGTCACCTGTGACGATTTTATAAACGTCTTTTGAAGCACCACAATCGTATTTTTGCAACATTTCTTTGCACCAATCGACATGAGCCTTTTTTTGAGCGACTTTCAAATTGTGCGGGATCCAACGAGAACAAACCTTTTTTACGGCCAGGTGTTCATGCAGTATCGAATGTATGCTGGTGGAAGAAATGTCGAAGGATGTCTCTATCTCTCGGTATGTCGCATGTCGATCTTGCATTATGAGTTCACACACGGCATCAATGTTCTCTGGCACAACAGTCGTTTTTGGACGACCTTCACGGAATTCGTCTTTGAGTGAGCTTCGGCCACGATTAAATTCATTTTACCAATTTTTCACAGCGCTATAGGATGGTGCTTCATCGCCATACAAAGATTTAAGTTCATCAATGCACTCTTGTCGCGATAATCCACGTCGAAAGTTGTGAAAAATGGTGGCACAAAAATGTTCACAAGTTAATTCCATTTTTTTCTATATTAATTTTTTCAAGTCACTGTAAACAACACAAATAATGGTCGTACGTCAAAACGTTTTGAGTGCGATTATGCTTAAAAATGACAAACTTTCCAACGGAAATGTCATATTGCACTTGGCAGCACTCACTGTTGCCAGGCCAGAAATATATATAGAAGCCCTCGTAGTAAACTTAAGATTTAAAAATAATTGACTTCCTGTAGAATTTTTTAATGTTTCCAATATATGCGTTTTAATCAGTTTTAAAATAATTTTATTTTGCAAGTTTAATTTCTTTAATATTCATAGTAACTAGATCTTTAATAAATTTTATTGAAAACTTTCTTTATTAAAATTAATTAATGTTTAAATTTGAAGTACTTAAATTTAAATTAAATAAATAGTTTTGAATCACATCATTTAAAAAACGTTTTCTTTCTAAAATAAAATGTGTAATAAAAAAGAAGGAATAGCCAAAAACTTAACTAAGAATTGCTTATAATATTCAATTAAATTTAAATTCTCATATTTTATGATTCATTCAGTTACATTTTTCAATGAGTTTTGATTAAATATCGGTTTTATCCGCATTTTTTTCGTGCTATTGTTAGTAAAATTAATTTTTTTCAAATATACTCGAGAAGTTTTGTGACACCGAAGAAGTTTTTTTCTAGGTTCTAGTTGCTTTTTACTTTTAAAGTTTTGAGTTTATAAAAATTTTGATGTTTTGTCGATTTGCGATTTTTTATGAAATTTTTTAATTAATTATTAAAAAAATTTTATCAAAAACATAAAGTAGCATGTAAGACTATAGAATAAAATTGCGAAAAAATATTATAATCAAAACATTTATTTTTCTTTTTGGTGATTTTTGTGAATTTTAGCTGAACTTTAGCGATTTTTTATGTGTTTTTGATTTTTGTATAAAGTTTTGATTTACATTTATGATTTTTTTTTCGTTTCGTTGTGGAAAGTTATTGAAATCTAAGGCCCATAATTGCCAGTTTGAGTTAATTTGTGTATTGTTTTTATGTTTAGGTTTTTATTGAGCTAGCGATTTTTTATGATTTTTTTTTCTGATGTGTTTATTTTCTTATAATTTTATGATTTAGAAATAATTAATTCTTATTCGTTCTTTTTCTTGTTCATGTTATTGTTTGTTTATTATTTGTTGTTGTTGTTGTTTTTTTTTTTTTTTTTTTTTTTTTGAAAATAACTCAAAAAACAGTGCTTTTCATACAAATTTTTCAGACGAGTTGATCGCCTGTAGTACAGAAACAGCCCATAAATATATTTTATTTTCTAGAGTTTTTGATTTTTCATTTTTTTCAAATTAAATTTTTTGGAAATATCAGTTTTGAGATGAGTTGTCGTAATAATAATCTTAAGATTTAAAAATGTTCGCTTCTTCGTCTTCCATTTTTGTGATTTTTTTCCTTTCCTTTGTTCTTTTTTTTTTGTGAATTTTAAATTTTAATATAATTAGAAGAAATTTAAATTTCTTTTTGAAAATTCTGCTTACTTTATGAAATTTTTTTTTGCGAAATTTCAAAATTGTAAATATGCAAAATGTTCATGTCTTGGTAACTTTGAATTTTTGTTATTATGGGCATTTTTGAAAACTTAGATATAACCCCTAATGATGTGAACTAAAGGCTTAAGCACTACATTGAGGGTTTTAAAGTTATTTATATAAAATATTATTAGAATTTCAATCAATTCGTCATTAAACTTATAATCGAAAATCTCTATTTAATTAATAAATAAAAGAATTTTTTGTTTTACAAATTTTACTCTCGAAGAGCAAATTAATTTATTTTTTTAAATCAGTCCTAATAAATTTATACAAAAAATTCCGATCTATCCCAGAAAATTCTCATTAAAAGCTATTTGCGTAGGATGTAAGAGGCAGCATAAGGATAAGCGGAGTAGGCAGCGGCATAAGGAGCAGCTACATAAGGAGAGGCGTAGGGGTAGGCTGAGTAGGCAGCAGTATAAGGAGCAGCATAGGCGGCAGTGTAGGCAGCAGAATAGGGTGCAGCAGCCACTAAAGGAGCAGAGTAGGCTACAGGAGCAACGACACCGGGCTTAGCGGCAACCAAGGCAACAACAGCCAACAAACATAAAGCGAACTGGAAATAAAAAAATCGTTTTTAGTTTTTTAGGCCAAAAAAAAAAGTTCCGCTAATTATGAAGAAAAAATACTTACGAATTTGAACATTTTAATTTTTGATTTGTTTCGATTTTAGTTGTTTTGCAGATTTTATTTTACTGATATTGTTCGTTACATTACTTTACCTTTTTATACCTTATGAACACAACTGTCAAATGCCTTTGCGAATAAAATTTTTGTGAGCCAAGCACGTCTTAAGGTCAATTGGCTTAGTGTTAAATAATTTGACTTAAATAGTTATTTAAATTTAAAACAACAAAAAAGAATGTTCAATTTACGTTAAAAAAAATTATGCTCTTTAATTTTTTATAACCCTCAGACAGACAAAACAAGAAAAAAAAATATTTTTTGAACATCAAGTGTAGCAAATATTTGCTTTAAATTCCCTATTAATGCAAAATATTCTACAAAAATTCGCAATCAATAATAAATTAAAATTTTAACAACTTTATCATTAACGAAGACGTGATGTGGCTAAGAAATATGCAAAGTTACTAAACTTAAAAATTATTTTGCAATAAAAGTAAATCAGTCCAATTTTAGGGTATAAATACTTCAATTTAACATCATTCCTTTATCAGTTCTGTTTGTTCTGTTAACAAAATAACGTCAACACTTTAAACAAAATGTTCAAATTCGTAAGTTTTTATACTCAAGAAAAAAAATTATTATTTTAACATAATAAATTAAAACATACATTTTTTCTCTAGTTCGCTGTTTGCTTTTTGGCCGTTGTTGCCTTGGTTGCCGCTAAGCCCGGTATCGTTGCTCCTGTGGCCTACTCTGCTCCTTTAGTGGCCGCTGCACCCTACTCTGCTGCCTACACTGCTGCCTATGCTGCTCCCTATAACGCTGCCTACTCTGCCTACCCCTACGCCTCTCCTTATGTAGCTGCTCCTTATGCCGCTGCCTACTCCGCTTATCCTTATGCTGCTTCTTATGTCTTGCGTAAATAATTGCACAGGTTGGAAAGGACAGGTTTGAAAGGACAGTTTGTTAAAGTTAAACTTTGTTGAATGTGATTACGAAAATATATTATTTAAATAAAAAAGTTTAAATTTTTTTTAAATTTATCTCTTTTTTATTCTAATTTAATCGACATTAAAAAAAATAATAAGAACAATATCTTTTGTCCGAAGTTTTGGACAGCATCAGTTTCTTTTTACGGAACAGTAGCTGGATGACAAACCAACTCCATTCTAGTGGGATACAGCCGGTATGCGGACTGTATTCCAGCGATTGATCGCGGTTTGGCTCTCTTCGTTTCTCTAATTCTTTCGTTTCTATTCTATTCTATTCTATTCTATTCTATTCTATTCTATTCTATTCTGTTCTTTTCTAGTCTCTATTTTCTCTTCATTGAGCAGTTGTTACAAAAATATCGCCAGCCGTGTTCATGCGTGTCGATCAAGGCTGCCTGCTCAAATAAGAAATATGAATTTTGAATTTTTTTAAAATCCGCTTATCAAATCTTCTGACTGGTTTACTCTAAGGCTTGGTGAAGCTAATAAATTCTAATTCACTGTTTCCCGTTGAATCGATAGCAGTTGTTGTATCCCAGTTGATATGAAATGTGGGCCGCCGTCTTAATGATTTTTAGATGGTCTCTACCAACATTGTGTTTTTAGACTTCCATCTTAGCAGGAAGGCCTTTGTATTTTGGCATAACCTATTTTCACCTGGCTAAAGATACTGTAGCTGTTATGTTATGTATAGACTCCACCAGGCTTTAACTGTTACTTTAACTCTCCTCATAAGACATACCTGATGCTCATTTTGTTATGCCGCCGACTGCTCCTTCTTTAGGATTCCGTAGCCAAAAGGTAATGCAACTATCACTGGAGCACTAAGAGCTAAACAAGTGTTACGGAAGGTGCGTTATTTAGGCGACTGTAGCAACAAATTATAAAACAAATTTGGAAATAAAGAGTGTCCCTATAGTGATGACAATTTCACTTAAATGTTGTCATATTTTTAACCTTTTTAGGCAGGCATCTGAAGTTTATAGCGTATGTTGCATTATGTCTGGTCTAACAGCAAGTTTAAACAAATGTAAGTTAAAGGGTGTTCCTATAGAGACGTGGTTTTTACGTGTATGTATAGGCTTACTTTTGTTCTTGAAATTTACACCGGTTTGTAATACTTTATTCGCTATCAGCACAAATTTAGAAAATAAATTTGAAAACTGTAGGGTGTCCCCATACAGACGTTTTTTTTTAATATAAAAACTTATCTTTTAAACCGAAATAGACATTTTCTTAAAATTTATAAAAAGTGTTTAAAAGATATAATAGCTATAAAAAAATTTTAAACTAAAGGGTGTCCCTATAGAGGTATAACTTTTAAGTAAATAATCTTATATAGGCTTTATTTTAAACGATGTGATCAGTCTCAAAAACTTATTTAGAATATGCAGGATCGTGCTTAGAAAATACAATTCAAAATTAAAGGGTGTGTCCATAGAGACGTCATTTTTGTGTATATAAGTTTTTCTGTCAAATCTTAATAGATGGAGTCTTTTATTTTATACAAAGCCCGTAAGCACTGTAGTAAAAATAATCGAAAGTAAAATTTTAACTTTAAAGGGGGACCCTTACTTCTTTGACCTTTTTAGGCAGACACTTTAAATTTTTAACAAAAAACAAATAAAAAGTTTATTTAAAACTAAAGGGTGGGCCATGTAAAGCTGCACTGAGCAGTTTTTATTTAATTTATTTATCATTTTTAAGTTGTAACAACTCTGTTTGTTTTTAGCAAATTTTGTTGGGAAATAATTATTGGAATTAGGTTCACAATTAAAATAGGAAAATATATTCAGGATATTATTCCATATTAAAAAAAAGTCGCAGAAGAAACGGACTCTGCCTCCAGAAAATCAATCACAATTTCATGAGCTTTTAGTATAGAAAATGTGGAATACGAAATTTAATGCAGCCTGTTCAATGGAATTAAATAATCGATAGTCAACATAAACACTGTTGTTCATTTCGGTCGATGCTGATAACAATAAAAAGATCAGATGAACTGAAACGTGTTAATTAACAAATTAAAACTCACTTTTAAAATTGAAGGAAAACAATATAAATAAATTTCTTATTTACTTAAATAAATATTTATCCTCTTTATTTAATCGTTACAATTATTAAAAAAATAAAAATATTTTTGCATTCTGGAAGTTTTGCATTTGTCACTTATTGTGGTGGCAATTCTTCTTAATATCTGCTTCTGTTTTTGTCTTACTTGTTTTTGTTGCTTCATATAATGGCATTTTCAGACAACGAGTATTATTCATGTATGAATATTTAAAATTTTATTTCACTTTTCTGGCTGTGCCTTTTACATACTCGCACATTCATTCATCCAGCCATTAATTCATTTAATTCTTTTACTTTTAAGTGCATCGTGTACTTTGAAATGTCATTAACAGTGAAAGAGAAGTAAATTTGTCTGTTTAAATTGTGTTGATTGTTGAAAAGTGGCACATGAATTTTATATGTTCACATGAGCATTTAAAGCTTTATATAAATGTGTAAAGGGTGTTGCAAAATGATGTGATATAAAACACAACTGTGTTTTTGCTTTTATGGCCTTGGTTGTGACAAAGAATTCATTTGATTTTTTAAATGCTCCCAGTTCTATTTATTACCTATTAAATAATTTATCTCTTGGAAAAAATGATTTTCGAAAAAGTACCTTTCGATAAAAGTACTTTTTAAAATGTACTCATAAAAATATGTTGTTATAAAAGCATTTTTAAACACATTGAAAACTTAAAAAACAACCCACTTAAAAAAAGGTACTTTTAAAAAAGTACCTTTATTTGTTTACCCTTTCTCTTTCAATCATTGTTAATAATTGGAAAAAACCAATTTTTCGAAAAGGTACCTTTCGATAAAAGTACTTTTAAAAATTTTCTCATAAAAGTATCTTATTATCAAAGCATTTTTAAACACATTGAAAACTTAAAAAACAACCCACTTAAAAAAAAGGTACTTTTAAAAAAGTACCATTTTAAACATTTATTACATTTTTAAAAAATTACTATTTTTATTACGTTTTTTCTTAAATTATTTCTTTAGCCTTTCTCTTTCAACTATTGTTAATAATTGAAAAAAAAAACAATTTTTCTAAAAAGTACTTTTCGAAAAAAGTACTTTTTTAAATGTACTCATAAAAATGTGTTTTTATCAAAGCATTTTTAAACACATTGTAAACTTAAAAAACAACCCACTTAAAAAAGGTATTTTTAAAAAAGTACCATTTTAAACATTTATACATTTTTTGAAAAAATTACTATTTTTTATTACGTTTTTTCTTAAAATATTTGATTAGCCTTTCTCTTTCAATCATTTTTTAAATAATTAGTTTTTTGAAAAGAGGAACTTTTAAGGAAAGTACCTAAGTAAAAAGGTACTTTTAAAAAATGTACCTTGAAGCTTTTTAGTATTTTTTCTACTCAAACCAGCGCAGCAATAAACCCTTGAAATATGTTTTTTAAGGAACCTTTAAGTACCATTTAAAATGCAGTTGTTAAAAAAAGCTGTCTCACGATGTCACAAGGATTCATTCGTTCCCACAATAACATTGTTTTTATTAAAACTTGAATAAATTTTATGAACTTTAATTATTGTTAAAACGTCAATTCTTTATTTAAAACACTTAAAATGTACTTTTAAAAAATATACTTTAAAAAAGTACCTTTTTAAAATACATTTCTTGGAAAAATTATACCTCTCAGAAATTAATTATTTTTTAAGAAACTTTTTTAATTATTTGTTTGAGCACCTATTTTACAAATTCAGGATTTTAATAAAGTATTCTTTTAAAAAGATATTTCTTTTTTAAAAAAGTACCATATTTTAGAAACTACCAACTACCATATCATTATTTTTTAAACCGTTATTGACAGTTATCTTAAAAAATTTTATATTTTTAAAGAATAACACTTTCAAAAAATTGTTTTGCTTTAAAATACTTGCGAGCTTTAAAAAAGTAAAAATTCAAATTATTGAAATAATAATTTACCATCGGTTCTTTAATTTGTAAAATTTTTTTTGAACAAGATTTTTCAAATGAGTTCTTTTAATGTGATGTGCATCAAAAAAGTACTTGTTTTTCTAATAGAATTTTTAGTTTGTTTAAAATTAAAAGCAAAATATAATTTTGCTTTCTGAGTGGAATGTTTTTTTTTAACAATGTATACACCTCCTGACTGCTACACCCTTTACACTTATATGCAACCACATTTATTCATTTATTTTTTCTTTCTTAGTTTGTAAAAATCTGCTGGTGTATTCATTTATTTATTCTACTTATGACGGTGATGGCGATGATAACAGCAATGATATGTGCAGCAATTTTTTACTGTATTTGAATTCTATTCCACTGACCCATTGTGTAATCAGTGTGCTAATAGCGGGCATTAATAAATCGTATAACAAATTAAAAAAATGCAAAAATTAATAAATTTGAAAACTGCTTCAGTGCTTATAACAACAGCCTTTTAATTTATATCTGACGGAAGCACCATGCTTTGAGTTGTTCTATAACAACCCGAACGAGGATTCTGTTGACATAAAATAAAAAGTAACATTTTTAATTTAATGTATTCAGCAGGTTAATCGGCCCCTATTTAAACCAAAAGAAGTCCCTTTAGAATACTGCCCGATTCTATTATATTTCTGTCGTTTAAATGGCAAAATAGACGATTTAAATCACTAATTGTTAATGTATCTTGTTTATACTTCAGACTTGGGCATCTTGCTCCTTAAACACATGCAAATGTCGTGTACTTATCTACCATGAATAAATAAAACAAGACTGCGCATTCAGCCGTACAAAAAAATCATCTACTTTGCATTTACGTCATCATAGAATGAAAATTGTGTGTTTGTTGTAAAAACTGTAAAGGCCGGGGCACATGGAATCCGTCATAGGTTAAACTTTGACAAATTCAACTGACAAATGAGTTAAAATACATGTTTTGTTATGAGCGTTGTCACAATCAATATGTGTCCGTCACCGCAAAGTACGAAAGCTGGTCAACTTTTGACGTATGTTGAATACTTTGACAGCTATCAACTGCTTCTTCTTCTTTGTTTTCTCTTAACTCTTGCTGTGTTTCAATTGTGTTTTGTGATTTTAATAAAACAATTTTTGTGGCAAACAATAAAATACAAATTTAATTAAATTAACAAGTGAATAAAATACAAATTAAATTTAAAAGTGAATAAATAAATCAGCAAAGTACTTATTTGCCAACCTCATCCGTCAATACTTTGACTTTAGTTGAAGACGTCAAAGTTTGACGTATGACGGATTCTATGTGCCGCAGCCTTAAGAGATTTTTTTGTTGCACATTCACGCAAACGTTACTTTGTTTACAAAAAATATTCTATGTCTACGTCACACAAAAAAGAGCAACAAACTAACGGACCTGCGCAATGTACAGTCTGGTTTTCTTGATTCATGAGAAGGTTATCATAAGCTTTTAACGTAAAGATGATTACGGACTGTACTCTTGTATATATAGTGAAATTAATTATTTAATTTCTTTAAGGAATTAACTTGTCGCTGTGTGAATTTCGCTAGTTGTTTATGCCAGTTTCTCGAGAAAACTTAAATTATTTTACAATTTTGTTTTGTTTTGTTATTTAACTCAATGAGAGTTTTTGAAGAATCTTATCTAGTAAAATAAAAAAATTTAAAATATTTGATAATAATTCTCCTTTTCTTTCTTTTCAGGTAAGTGTTAAGCGATTTTTGTGGAAATCTAAAATCTTTTGATGCACGTAAGTGTTTCAAATAAAATATATCGTCATTCTGTCTCTGTAAAATAAAAAAAAATTATGCTTAAAAGGTTTAAATTGTTCTGAATTTATTTTGCTTAATAATAACATAAATAAGATTATTTAGGCGTACATTTAAATTAATAATTCTTATTTAGGCCTAAGTTCGCATAACAAAAATTAACTATTGTTAAAAGGATTTGAATAAAGAGGAAAAATATAAAAAGAAAGGAGATGAACTTCTTTTAAAGCAAGTAGTAGTCGTTATTAATATAAATATCTCATACGCTTTTTCAATAGATGAACAGGTTACACTGTCTGAAGAAAATTGCTATAAGTAATTCTCAAAATAAAGAAATAAAAAATATTTCTTTCTTTTATTATAATAAAACTGTTAGAAAATAATTCTATTATTTTAAATGAACATATTGATAATAAGTTTCATATTTACTCTGGGAATTTTCGGGAATATTGCTAATTTATTGTTCTTGCATTCATGCATTTCAATTAAAAACTATTAAAAATTACTGTTCTAAAATTACTGTTAAGTACGAGGGCTGCTCTATATATTTCTGGCCTAATAGTGAGAATGCGAATATTTATAATCAAAAATGGTTTTATTGTTTTTCAAAGTATTCTCCAGCATGATTTATACACTTTTGCATGCGCTCAAACCAGTTGTCGAAGCACTTTTTCCACTCCGATTGAGACACCTCTAAAACATGGTTTTTGAACACTTCAACAGCTTCTTCTGGCGACGAAAATCGTTGACCACGCATTTTTTCTTGATGTGCGGAAACAAGAAGAGGTCATGGCTGTACGGCGGATGACCCATTAATTCGACGTTTTGGACGGTCAAAAACGCTCTGGTTTGAGCCGATGTGTGAGAGCTCGCATTGTCATGGTGAACGATGATTCGTCTTCTCTTGTTGGTTTTTCGAATTTCTTCGATGACTTCAGGCAAAAAAATTGTAGTGTACTACTCAGAAAAGACCTTCCTACGTTGCTCAAGCGAAACAGTCGCCACATGACCAGTTTTGCCGAAGAAACAGGCGACTATTTGCTTCGAAGTGCTTCTTCCACGAACAATTTTCGTTGGATTTTGCTCGTCTTTGAAGACCCACACGGTCGCTTGTTGTTTCGTTTCGGGCTCATATCCATGATTCGTCACCTGTGACGATCTTATAAACGTCTTTTGAAGCACCGTAATCGTATTTTTGCAACATTTCTTTGCACCAATCGACACGAGCCTTTTTTTGAGCGACTTTCAAATTGTGCGGGATCCAACGAGAACAAGCCTTTTTTACGGCCAGGTGTTCATGCAGTATCGAATGTATGCTGGTGGAAGAAATGTCCAAGGATGTCTCTATCTCTCGGCATGTCGCATGTCGATCTTGCATTATGAGTTCACGCACGGCATCAATGTTTTTGAACGACCTTCACGGAATTCGTCTTTGAGCGAGCTTCGGCCACGATTAAATTCATTATACCAATTTTTCACAGTACTATAGGATGGTTCTTCATCGCCATACAAAGATTAAGTTCATCAATGCACTCTTGTCGTGATAATCCACGTCGAAAGTTGTGAAAAATGATGGCACGAAAATGTTCACGAGTTAATTCCATTTTTTTTCTATATTAATTTTTTCAAGTCACTGTAAACAACACAAATAATGGTCGTACGTCAAAACGTTTTGAGTACGATTATGCTTAAAAATGACAAACTTTCCAATGGAAATGTCAGATTGCACTTGGCAGCACTCAGTGTTGCCAGGCCAGAAATATATATAGCAGCCCTCGTATTGATCGCATACGTATTTAAACAGAATCATTTTACAAACTGTTGCACTCATCCAATTAAAATATCCGTTAAATATTTAAATCGCCTTGAAGAAATTAATTACTGTTATAAATAAAAGTTTTAAAACCTTTGCTTAAAAAAATTATTATAAAAAATATAAAAACTTAAAAAAGAAAAGAAAAGAGTTTGATTCAACAGCCTAAATCTATCGCTTAATCTTTATGTCATGAAATTAACGAAATGGCCAATTCTGCTTAACGCTTACTTTGAAATTATTGTAATATGAAAGGTAAGCATATAGTGCGCAAAAATATTCAATATTGTTTCGCTATTGAAATATACGAATCTTCTTTATAAGTAAATTTTTTCAATATTATTAAAAACCAACATTGAGAAAGCTTGTCTGAGGTGTAAAAAACAAAATCGACGGGGAAGTTACTACTTCAATTAAACCGCTCTTATTACAATCAGTTGTTTTAACTAAAGCTTATATGCTATTTTTGTATTACAGGCGATCAACTCGTCTAGAAAATTTGTATAAAAACCTTTCAATTTTTTGAGTTATTTCCATATAAATTTTCTAGGCGATTTGATCACCTGAATTACAGAAACAGCACATCAATTAAGCTTATTCGACTGCAATTAAATTTCTTATTTATTTTTTAGAAGTCCTTATACATCAATTTTTTATCTCTAAAAATTATATATATTGTTTTACCGATGGGTAATTAATTGTGGTACTGTTTAATTTTTGCCTCATGAAAATAATAAAATAGAGAGTCTGCTTAAAAATTTAAGTATTTTTAAATGATCAAGAATAAAATACCTAAAATATTCAATACTGTATCTATAATGAAATATACTTATTTTTGAGTTTTATTTAATTCTTCATAAGTCTTTTTATTTCAACAAAAAGATAGAGTAGTAAAAAATGTTTGTTTAAGGTGTAAGAAAAAAAAAAAAAAAAAAAATCGACGGGGATGTTACTTTTTAAAATAAATTCAAAGATCTGGGGCAAATTATGGCATTCGATATCGATCGAATTTAACATTTAAATTCTATTGAAATTTCGATCGATATCGAGTGCCGTAATTTGCCCCCTGTATTTTAATGACTTCTTTTAATAAAAGCTTAATTTAACTTATTCGACTGCAGAAAAGTTTATTATTCGTGTTTCAAAACTTCTTATACGAAAAATTGTTCTTAATTTTTGGATCCCTAAAATTAAGTAGAAATAACAGTTAAAGCTAAGCAAACGAACCTTGAATCATGATGTCAATTAATACAGTTTTTTTAATTGAGCTTCAATAATTAAAATGCGGGAGAAAAATAAAAATCCGAAAAACCTGCTGGACTTGCAAACTTGTTGGCTGATTACTTAAGTCGGCTCGTCACAAGTAGGCAACCTTTACAAAAATACCTACCGCTACATTTAATTTAAAATAACGCTCTCTAAGCTTTAACAGTTAAGAAGCCATTGCTTTAAATTAAAAGTAAAAGTTCTTTCATGCTACAAAATAAAGAATATTCAAAAGTAAAAATAAAATATTATTTCTTTCTTATGTTTTATTCACCTTAGTGTCCTTTTTGTTCTTCGCTTTGCTAACAGAATTCTTTTCGTTGTTAAAAAAAAAATATGAGTGAGTTTGCGCTCTTTACCACTACCGGCTTTTTTCCATTGTAATTCTCACATGAATTTTTTCTTTGTTAAAATAAGTTTATTTTTTGTTTTTTCTTTTTAATTCATTGACGTCTTTTTAAACATTTTGTTAAAAAAATATTTTTAGTTTAAATTGTAGCATTTATTCCTAAATATATGAATAAAATTATCAATAACTTATCTCTTAAATTTTTTTGTAGCTTAAGGGTTGCAAATGCAAAATAAGAAAATAAAAAAATGAAAATAAAAAAATAATAAAAAAAACTGTTAACACATGCTGAGGGAAGTTGTAAAAAAAACTTATTTAGAAGAGTGAATTTAAGGGTCATTACACTGTTCTAAACACAAATACTAGGATTTTACTATTTTTAAGATTTCGTGTTTATTTTAATTTTAATTGCGCAAAAGGAACGAAAAAAAGCTTGAAACTAAACTTGCTGCTAAAAATGCAGAGCTGGGAAATAAATCAAATATATTTAATTATTATTGTACGGCGATTTTTTGAATAAAACCACATGAACTAGTTTGAGTCAGGTTCTAGTAGGCACTTTTAATTTTATATTTTTCAGTCAGATAAATTTGCACAAACTACATATTTTTTATTTCTGTCCGCATCGGTAAGTGCAAGCTGTAACATCATATACTCATTGTCAAGAATGCCTATGGCTCTTAAAAGAAAACTTACTGAAGCTGACATCAATGAAGATGAAGATTAAAACTATTCATAATGCAATTAAAAAAGTTATTTAATTCAAAAATTAAACAAAATAATGTGAAAGTTTTATACATGCAGATTGCGAACATTTTGTTAAAAGGGTGAATAAAAATTCACATTTCTTACATGACATTTAAGAGTAAAGAAAGTTACACTTCAATTTTTTTTCCAATATTTTGACTGCTGTGGTTTTAAATTCAGATTATTTCCTTTATATTTTACAAAAACATTTCTAAAACATATGTATTTTATTTTATTTATTTTTACTGAATCTAAAACTGTTAATTTTACAGTTTGAGAAGCACACATCTCTTTTGTACAACATAAACTTTAAAGCTGGCAATGCTGCTACAAACAAAACTAGCGTGCAACAGTTTTTGTATATCTTATCATGTTAAGCCACTTACATCAACAACACGTGGTTGCCAAATAAAATTAGAAAAATCGTCAAAAAATTTTTAACACAGTAAAAACGTTTAAAAAAATTCTGTTATAATAATTAATCTTTTTTTAAAGTGTTGTGTCATTTACCTTGAAGACATTCTAGGGCCAACTTTATTTCAATATTTGATATATATGTATTAGCGATAATGCACTGTAGCAATCAGTCTTCGCAATCGTATTAAAAGATATTAGAAAAGGTTGTGCTTCTTCACTACAACTGCAAAATTTTCAATTTATTTGTCATTATTGACTTAAAAATTAAAAAATAAATAAATAAAAAATAAAACTTATTGAGAAAAAACGCTACTTGAACTCAAGAAATGTAAAGCTTAGTTCCGATGTTATGACTTTAAATTCAAATACAAATAAAAATTTCGAAAAAACATGATTTTAATAATATTTTTAACTAATATTTAGAAATTAAAATAAGAAATTAGGAAATAAAATTTATATTGAGAAATCTTGAATAGGAGTTAAATTTGTAAAATAAAAAGTTCATGCACAGAAATCCAAATTGATATCAAGAAAAATATTTGATATTGTAAGAATAATTAATACTATTGGGAGCTTACAATAACAGTCCCTCCTAATTATATTGCACTAGAAAAACTTAAATCTTATCTACTTCCAAGTGCAAATCATTATTTGCGTTTATTATTTTCAAAAAGCTAGAATTCTTTTAATATGTTACCCGTACCGAGAAATTCATATTAAAACGCAGTATTGTAAATTAATGCTTCGCTTTGATGAAGCAGAGGTTTTTAAAATAATAAACTTTTAAAATATGTCAAGCTTAAAATTAGCTGTTTAATATTACCATTAAAATTAGCAAAGATGGACTCAAAGTTTAAAAATTATTAATAGTTTGTGTGAATTTTTGATATTTTATCAATGAACTAAATATATATTTTAATTTCCCTCCTATATTTTTAATATAAAATAATTTATAATTCTTGCTAGTTTTAGGGATAAATCGTTTGTTTAAAAATGTATTTTAAATATCAAAATTATCTTTCTGGCAACGCTTTATGAACCTGTAAAAAAATAAACAAAGCACTTGAAACTCTCTCTCTCTCTTTCTTACTCTGTGGTATTAAAATTAAAAGAAAAACACTCAAGAGTATTGTTTACATTACCCCCTTAAAAAACTTGACAGCACTTAACGACTAGACGCTTTAAAAAAGTCAGAGAGAGAAAGAGCTGAGTGATTAATATGATGGCATCACTTTAGTAAATATTCCTACGCCGTTAAGTGTAGATTGCGTTGTATTTGTGCTAAAGTTAACGGAAGGCGGCGTGCGTGTGTCTAGCATTAGTAATAAATTTATTAAATTTTCCTTAAATAGTAAATACACTTGGCTGCTCATAAAAACAAAGAATAAAAAATCATAAGCAAATTTACTTCAAAAAAATTAATCATGAGATTTTATTTGAATAAAACGTAAAATAAATTTGTGGAAGCATTAAAAGTATTAAAAATTGTGTTCAAATACCCATATAATTTTTGTCTTAAAGTAATTAAAGTGTAGTAAAATACCAATAAGAATAATAAATAAATAAAAGATTTAACAAAGTTTGTGAAAATTTCTTAAATCTCAACCACCTTTTCAATATAAAAAAACCACAATAAAAACTCTTTTGAAAATTCCTTTTTGTTGTTGCTTTTATTTGTTTGAAAAGCAGCTTTTAATACCAACCATAAAAGGTTCCAAAACAAAAAATTCCGGTTTAACCACTCGCTCTCGTCTGTCTGGTGGATGGTGTTTTTTTTATGTTTTTGTATTTAACTTTGTTAACTTGTGTGCTTTGCCTCTTTGATGAACCTTTGTGCCCGGTTATAATTTGCCCTAAACCTAAAGTGAGTGGTAAAAAAAAAAGAAAAGAAAAAACAAAACTAATTGTGTTTGTTTTTATTTAATTTATCTTTTGTTCTTGTCTAATTTTAAAAGAGTGCTGCGTTGCCGGAATTTAAAAATTGTTACTTATAAAAGAAATTTGATTTTATTTTCTTAAAAATTAAACAACAAAAAATTATATTTTTTTAAAGTTGTTTGAAAAAATTTAATATTTTTTGTAATTTATAAAATATATTTTATAGACGTAATTGCTTTTATGGTCTCGCTTACCTTTGAATTATCCACATACTGCATAAAAATCTTCCAAATTATTTTAGATGGCATCACCGCCTTAAAATAATTTTTGTCTATTAATATTAAAATAATTTTGATATAAAAATGAAAAATAAAAATTCGAGCACGAGCTCAATTATTTTTAAGTTAATTATAACTTATAAAAATGTTTAAAAACAATTGTTTAAAAAATATAACAACTAAGAAAAATACAAATAAGCAAAAAAAAAAAAAAAAAAATTAAAAAGGCTAGAAATAAATACGGAAAAAAAAATCTAGTTTAGTGAAGGTTTTTTAATCTCAAACCCAGGAAGGCAGAACATTTAAAAATAAGAAAAAAAATATACGTAAAGAATATGCGCTCGCCCATATTTTCTAAAATATTGGCCACTGAATTTTCATATTAATGTGCCATCATTAAGGGCTTGTGAAAATTTGAGAATTTTCTAAAGAGCCTTCTTACAAACTTTTAAGTTACAGAGGCCTATCACTCGCAGAATATGCGCGAGCACTTTATTATTTACTTCTAAATTTATTTCTTAAATAGAAATTAACACTTTTTCGCATTAGAAAAATTGCAATTTATTTTCTAAGGGATATTTCACTAGTTTTCCTTGAAAAAATCTTATCATTCGAAACATAACCAACAAAAAAAAAAAAAAAAATAGTTACTTACGACTGATAACAATTATTAATTAATTTAAGTCATAAAGTTCAACAAAGATTAAAAATTTTCCAAATTAAATAGAACCAAAAAATTAATTGAAATATTTGGTGTGAAAAAAGTTGCAGTTCCTTTAATTAAATAATAATCTCATGCAAGTAAAAAATCTTCATTGTGGCAACACTGTGTCAGCGAGTTTTGTTTTTGTTTCATTGTAATAAAAGCAAATGAAAAAGCAAAAACACAATAAACACATTTTGTTTTTACTTTTAATTCCCTTTCTTACTTTTAGTTCTTCTAGCATTTTAGTTTATTGTAATTTTCTTATATCAAAGTTATACAAAACGATAAAAAAACAAAAAGAACAACAAAGAAAAACATGAAAATTTAACCGCCAGACATCAGACACCTTAAAAATGTACAGGTGTTTAATCATTTAAACAACAACAACAACAACAAATAATAAAAAAATGTATACAAAATGTGCTCATATTTCTGTATTCATTTTATGATCGTCATGATCATAAAAAGCAACAACAACAAAAGAATAAGTGAAGAAATTAACTTAAAACTAGTTGCCGGAATTCGAAGCTGAATTAAATCATAAAAGAAAAAATGTGCAACAAATCTTAATTAAAAGAACGAATAAAGTCATAATAAATTATAAAGAGCGTTTAAATTAATTAATTGTGGTCATATTTAATAAGAAAAATGTGTTAACGAAAAAAAAATTATTGTTGAAAATAATTTAAAACGATTTTTATAAAGAAACTAAGTTTGTCATTCTGTTTGGTAACATTAAAGAAACTCGAAATTGTTGAATATGTTCACACTGTAACACGGTGTAGGCAAAGAGTTTTGAAAATGTCTGAACGTGAAATATATTTTTGTTTTTCAAAGTAAATAACACTAAAATATTTTCTTTGTGTAGAAAAACAAAAAATTTATTTCAAATTGTTAAGTCCGATCTTTTAATTACGTGTTCGAAATTGCGATTATTCAACTCATAAATTATTGTAAATTGTATATTGTATGTTGTATCGGATACAATAAAGATTATTGTGAACATGGTTTAACTGTTGGAAACTACAAATTCTTTAGTCTTAAATTAAATAAAGAATAAATTTCATTAAAGTTAACAAAAATGTGAAGGAAGGTAAAAGAAAATGTATTTTTACGCAATTCGACGATACGACATACAATAGATTAAAAACTGAACATGTTTTTTTAATGTTTTAAAAGTAAACTTATTTTTTGTATATATTTTATAACTATACTTACTATAGAACGTCTAGATTACGAATAAAATAATTTAAAATTTTGTTTTTTGAACGTTATCATGAAACATAAATTGAAAGCCTATTGAAGCTGCGTGTAATTTTATTTGCCGACACTGCCAAAAAAAAGAAAAAACAAGTAAGACTGCTATATTCGGCTATGTCGAATCCTATATACCCTTTCCCATATTTGTAAATCTAGTTTAGTAAAGTAACTCCAATTACAAAAAAAAAATTATTGTGGTGACAGAGAATTAAAAAAAAAAAAATACCTAAAAATATCATCGGTATTTAACGGGTTAAAAATTTTCAAAAATTTCAGCATTTCGTAAAAGATCTCTTCAAACGCTTTTAAATGAATCCCATATTGACAATCGAACTCCTTTATGAAATTTTCAGAGGCCAATAACCCGAAAAATATGGGCGAGCGACAATTTTTTCACCCATGTTTTTATTTTTATTTTTTAATTCTCTATCGCTCCATATATTTGCTTTTTTTTAAAAGAAACTTCATCGTTCCAAATGATTTGGAAAAATTAGAGGCAGGCGAGGTGTTTAGCCCTCTGCCTCGGGGGACATGGACCGATCTTGCTGATTTTCGCTAGTAAATTTTTCGAAACTGTGTTTAATTGATTGGTGTATTAAAATTTGCTCTAGCGTATTGAGTGCCTTGGCAAAGCTGATTTCAGCACTAACACGGACGGACATCGAGCAATCGACTTCGTTTTGCATAAGTGCTCAGAATAAACATACTTTATGGGGTCGCAAATGGATATTATACAACTTACAAATGGAATTATAAACTTAGCTACATCCTTTTGCCACTTGTTGTGGCAAAGGGTATAAAATACGAAGCCCTTAGGCTTTGCCAAGGATTAGCTTGTTAGTATTCCACGTCCCTGTTAAGCAATCGTTTTTACTTGCAACGTTAATACAAATTTATATTCTCAACTCGTAGGAAGCGCTACTTACACAGAAAGTCGCTTTGGGTCTCTTGTGATTCTGTTTGTATTTAGTAAAACATTGCGGCAAAACCCCCTTGGATTATCTGCTACGCGGAATGCCCAGAGTAGCGGAAACTGATTATAAATTAAGAAGTTCTTCAAGTCTTATTTATGTACAAGGATAGTAATGGGTCCTTATAAAGTGGACAACTACTTTTCTAGTTGCTCGGCCTGCACAGGATATAGACTTCCAAGCTCGTTTAGGTTTGTGGAGCATGTATACTTTATTATGTCAATTGCTCTACACGATTTTGTTAGTTCGCAAAGCTGCCACACACAAACCCACTACAGGTGTCTCTCAAATAATTTTTTAAATCCAAAATTTTTGCCATCACTTATCTGAATACTTTCAAGTTTGTTCCGATGCAATCACATTTTTATACTAATAAGCAGATGATTCACTTCAAGTGACATGATTATTAGAAGAAATAAAACAATATAATTGAGGTATCGATACCTTAGCGGCCATATGGTTTAGATGTATCGATACTCAAACGATTTATTCTAAGCTTAAAGAAAAGCAAATTCAATGATGCGTTATTGACACGGCATGAGGGCGCCGAAAGATGTTAAGAAAATTGCCGTCAATTGAATATTCAAAGGATTGGTAAAACTGGCTTTCTGAAGCTAGTACTCAAAATCGTCGCTAAAAGCTCGTCTTATCGCCAAAGCATCTTGGGTAATCGTCTGCTTCTTTGTTTAATTTCTTATTTCAAATAAAGAATAAATGCAATAAAAATTTCTACTTTAATCTTAAAAATTTAATACAACTTTTGTTGTTTCGTAAAATCATTTAACAAGTGTTTGTTGCAAAAAGGCTTAACATAATTTGGCTTTAAGTACAATCATGAAATAAAAAATTGCAGATTAATCTTCTTGAATATTTCTCTGCTTTATTTCAAATATTGCTTCAAATGAAGTCAAATATACTCCAAGGCCTTTTTTACAAATAATTTAATTTGCATAACAATAACATACGAGACTTTTTATCTGCAAAAGACTAAACTTTATTTTGTTTTCAGTTTCTTTCCGCCTCCATTCACATAACAGAAAATCCAAAGATTATGTCCGCCACTGCCTTAAAAGAGAAAAGTCCTTGCTAAAGAAAATAATAAGAATTTGTAATCGAACGTTATTGTGGCCATAAAGAGTGAGAGGGAGAGAGACAAAAGAAAAAATGAATCTTAATTAAATTCTAAAAGTCGTAAAACGAACATCAGTTTCATGAGTGATAAAAGCAAATGGTTGTTAATGTAAAGAGGTTTCATTTAGGTGTTCACATTTTTAGTTGGCAACATTGTTTTGCGCGACAACTAATTTACCAGCTGACAGTGGCTTCTTAAGTAATTTGGTTTACTTTTTCAAAGAGACTACCCTCATGGCAGAGCAAATTTAACAAATCGTAAACATTTGAATTGATATTGGTTTTAAATATAAATCTCTGTTCAGCTTTAAAACTCACCTTTTGTTGGGATCGGTACTTTAATATGACAACAGAGTTGCCGTATTAGGAATGAGGTCCTTATATATTTAACAGTAGACATTGTGCCTGGGCGTTAATTGAAAAGAAAAGCCATTAAATTTGTAGATTTTATACACTGTATTTCGAATGAGTTTTTTTTTTTCAATCTACAATGCAAAGTAAGTCCCTAATAACTCTTTTCTCGTACCCCAATTGCTTTAGTTCAACTTTGCCGAACTGTGTTGCTTAGTAACCGCACAGTGCTCGATTCACAAAATTCTGTTAAAGAAAATTGATGAACGATTAATTTCACGTAATGTCACTGTTTAGTGACCAGCAAGATCGCGTGATATAGATTAGGAAAGATTCGGTTAGTTTGGGAAATACTGTCTCTATGTCTCATTGACACATCCACTTCGTTATTTAGACGGTCCATTAAGATTCTCTTAAAAAGGAAATTTCCAAGCAATTTAACCAGCCAATACAATAGCGTCTTGTTAGCCTTTACGTCTCTACAACTTTTCTTAATGCAGGGGCCGATATGTTCTAATTTGCATCTCAAAATATCATTTAGCTCAATATGGAATTTTGCCCAGCTTGCGGCTTCGTAATACCGAAAAGTGACACATAATGTCTATAACTTTTTTTAAATTTTTTCAAGCTCTTGCTTATCATGAAAAATCTGATGTAACGTTTACGCATCTACAAATCAGTAATTACTCCTATAATTACCCTTAGAACCTTTCTGTTCGTACCCACGAATAGTTTGGCTTCTGTAATATCCAAAGTGGGCCATGTTTTCTGTAAGACTCTGCTGTCCTGCACTTATCATTGCAATGGCCCGAGTCCCAGAACAGTCGTGATCTAGTTTTGTCAATCAATCGATTGAGAGAATTTTGCATATGTCTTCTGGCTTCGATTTGATCCTGTGACCCTTTAAAGATTTAGGGGTCTCCTGGCTGTCAATATGAAGAGTGTGCCTCTCCACCACCGTCAGGTATTCCGATAACAATCGGGCCTTCTAAACCAATTAGATTATTTGCTTTGGGAATATTTCAAGTTTATTGTCTGAGCCAATAAATCCTAGACAACTAAAAATTTCGGACACAATATTCAACGAGTCATAGGCAAAATATTGTAGCAATTATGGCGAAAAGTGGACATCAAAATTGCATCATTTACGCCCCAGTTGCAGCGACCACTTAACCGACAACGTATTCTGACATTAATAATTTGAAGTTATCTTTTCATATGCATAAATACATTTATTTATTGTACCTTTAAAAATAAAAGAAAAACATCCTTAAAAAATAATTTCTAAAATGTTATTGTGTCTAATGTTCTGCTAGATACTTTATTCAGCATAAAGAGCATAAAGATTTAAGTGAAAAACTTTGAAAAGAACTAAATTAAAGTTGAATCTAGTTTGGTCGAGTCTAGACACTCGTTTATATGCAAAAGCAATGAGCAAAAATATAAAATAAAATTGAAAATTATTCTTTTATTTTTATTTTTCATATTTAAATTGCTAGTTCTTCTTCTTGCTGTTTGTTTGTATACGCGTATATATCAGAGATGGAGAAGTTAATGCTATTTTTAATGACTATTAAAATTGAGACACCTTAAAATATAAAATCACTTCTATAGAAATTCATATTTGTTTATGCATTTTGTTAGCCATAAATTTAAGGCGAATGTAATTTTTATTACATTTGCTTGAAATTTTATGAGTTCTATGTTCCATCCCCGTCTTATGCAGCAGCAACAAAACACATTATTATGAATAACAAAATGCAGCAATAACTAACAAGAAGAATAAGAAAAATACTCCCCAACAAAATACATAATTTTGTATGTATGTGTGGTTATTTGTTTGGTTGTGTTGTTGTTGTTGTTGTCTTTGTTTATTTATGCTCTGTGATGTTTAACATTGTTCATGTCGTTATGTTTGTGCCAAGAAGGAGTACAAAGTGCGCAATTCCATCATTGTACATTCAAAGTATTACAACCACACAAATTTACTTACTTGTAAAACAACATACAAAAAAAAAAAAAATTCCAACATAACAAAACAGACAGTGTTACCACACTAGCGTTTTTATTTACTTTTTTTTAGCAAAATTTTCTTTAAGGAAATATTATTTTTTTTTGGTTTGTTTAAAGTATTAAAAGACCAATTTCTGTAAGTCCCTTATCAATGTGCATAGTTTGGCGTATAACGGCTTAGATCGGCAGGATGGTCGTGGTACCTCCCATACAAAGTAAAAAGTTATTATCACTTACCTAGAAAACTGTGATAGTCTTGTGAATAATCAAGCAGAAACTTTCTGGAGTGTTGCGATTATTCCTCTTGGGGCAGCCAAGGGCAACGGGTCCCAGTTAAATAGAAAAAATATAATACTTTTGGCAAATTACATTATCCATAAATATCTATGTGAGCTAATATCGTTATAATCACTCAATGAGACACCTTGACCTTCACTTATTCTTTAGTAAGCCAACCATGACTATTCACCACAAAAGCAAGTTAGAGTGTTATGTTCGGCTATGCCAAATCTTATATATCCTGCTCTTGATGGGTTAAGCATTTTTAAAAATTTTGGTACTTCCTAAAAAATCTTTTTAAAAGCTTTAAAATGATACCCATATTGATACTTTAAACATTTTGAAACTTTCAGAGGCCCGTAACTCGGTAAATATGGGCGGGCACCAATTTTTTTACTTGATGTTTTTTCTTATTTTTAATTCTCTATCGCTCATATATTTGTTATTTTGATTGGAATTACCTCAATTTTCCAAATGATAAAGAAAAATTAAAGGTAGGCGTGGAGTTTTGCTCACTCCGTTGAAGGACATGGACTGATGATGACTGCTGATTTCCAATAGCACCTCTTTCGACATTATGTCTGATCGATTGGCGTATTTAAATTTTTTCTAGCTGATCTAGTGCTTCAGCAAACTTAATTTCAACACGAACATGGACGGAAAGACGGATATCGCTTAATCGACTTCGCTTTGCATAAAAACTCCGAAAATATATACTTTATGGGGACGGAAATGCATATTATAGAAATTTCAAACGGGAATTAGGGAACTTTTAGAAAAAATAAAAAATCGGGAAAAAAAATCTTAAACTGAAAAAGCGTTACAATTTTTTACGATCTGGTTACGCTGCTTACAACCACAGCATCTTTCTTTCTCTCCTTTCTTCTTCCTTACTTCTTTCATAATTCAACGAGTAACAAAAAAACATAACAAAACAAGCAACTACAACATAAAAGTTAACAATACAACATACAACAACATAAAATTTTACCAAGAAAAAAAAACACTTTCTGTTTTTAACCCTCTACCATCTCGTCTGCTTTGAAAACTCTCTTTCATAGTGTTGCCTTAAGTCATAAGTAGTTGCTGTCTGAAATAATATTTGCCATGTGATGATGGGAGCCAACCACTTTTTTGTGCCAACTAACATTTGGCAACGAATATGTCTTCTACAATTTTGTGGTCGTTGTTTTTTTAATTTTGCTGTTGGCTTTAATGCCGGCATCAAAGCACTATAACGCACTTTAAGAACGTGCATACAAGTTGTTTTGCCTTTGTTTGCTTTTGCTTGCACATATGCATACTTTGTTGTAAATTTGCATGGAATTTTGCTTTTTTTATTTTTTACAAATATATTTCTTAAACATCTCTTAATAATAAATGAAATAAAAGGACTGTATAATATTGTGAAATTCATATTTGTATGGTTGGCTGCATAAAAATAAGTTTAAGCAAAATCATTTTAATTGCGTAGATGATGGAAATTTTAGTTAAATTAATTAAAATTATCAAAAAAGGTTTATATTATGAAAAATATAAAAGAATTGCAACCCTGTTTCATATTCTAGACATTAGATTTATCAGCTTTGGATTTGTTTGGTTTTTATTAAAAAAATATCAATTCTCTGCAAGGAAAAAAATTGCAACTCTGAGTTGTATTATATTTTAGTTTGTTTTAACTCCACATTTTCTAACACTGATATCTACATGAATATTTCTAACTTTTTATATTAAATTTTATGCTATTCCGTTGCATCACTAAACCTCAGCCGGGGATGGCATGTTGAAATAGTTGTACTTTTTTTTTTTTTGCTATGAGACGAAACTAGGGTTTGGTAAACGGAAATTCCCGGGAAAAGCTATCTACAATTTCCTGGGTAAATTTTGGCTGAATTCCCGGGAAACGAAAAGTTTAAAATCATTAGAACTTTAAAAAAATACACTGATTGTTTTTCAAAAATTTTGGTTGTGACACTTAAAAATTTTCAGATATCTCGTTTCGTGTGAATTCGACCACATCAGTAAAACTGTAAATGAAATATTTTTTGAAAATTTGGATGTTGGTAGTAATCGATATGGAATACAAAACACCTGTTTTAGAATTTTTGTTTGTTTGTGTTCGCATCACGTAAAAACTGCTGGATGGATTTGAACAAAATTTTGTGTTAAGGTCCCTTAAAAACTTGGGTTCAAATAAAGAATACCTTTTATTTCATGAAAATATCACATTTCGTAGAGAAAATAGAGATACCAATGTGAAGTCACCCAATTTTTTCGGTATGATGGTACTGAAACAGTTGTCAGTACATGACAAGGAAATGAAAAATTATTATTATTCGAAATAATTAAAAAAATAATAAACTTAATTTTAAAAGCGTAAGGAAACCACAAATAACTGATAATGAACAAGTTGCAGGAAAAAAAAAACAAAAAACAAAAAAATCACATAAAAAGCTGCTTTTATTACAGCTTGAAACCGAAAGGTACAATTTATGAAGAAGGTTAACACAATTCGAAAATTGGGTTTACCATCCCTGACTCTATCCCATATTCACTAGATTAGTAGTTATGCTGTTTCGTTAATTTAGAGCCCTATCTTAGTTGACTTTAGCAATAAGGTCTTCCATGGTGGATCGTAATACGAGGGCTGTTCTATATATTTCTGGCCTAATAGTGAAAATGCGAATATTTATTATCAAAAATGGTTTTCTTGTTTTTTAAAGTATTATCCAGCATGATTTATACACTTTTGCATGCGCTCAAACCAGTTCTCGAAGCACTTTTTCCACTCCGATTGAGACACCTCTAAAACATGGGTTTTGAACACTTCAACAGCTTCTTCTGGCGACGAAAATCGTTGACCACGCATTTTTTTCTTGATGTGCGGAAACAAGAAGAAGTCATTAGGTGCCAAGTCAGGGCTGTACGGCGGATGACCCATTAATTCGACGTTTTGGCCGGTCAAAAACGCTCTGGTTTGAGCCGATGTGTGAGAGCTCGCGTTGTCATGGTGAACAATGATTCGTCTTCTCTTGTTGGTTTTTCGAATTTCTCCGATGACTTCAGGCAAATAAATTGTAGTGTGCCACTCAGAAGTGATTGTCCTACGTTGCTCAAGCGGAACAGTCCCCACATGACCAGTTTTGCCGAAGAAACAGGCGACCATTTGCTTCGAAGTGCTTCTTCCACGAACAACTTTCGTTGGATTTTGCTCGTCTTTGAAGACCCACACGGTCGATTGTTGTTTCGTTTCGGGCTCATACGCATAGATCCATGATTCGTCACCTGTGACGATCTTATAAATGTCTTTTGAAGCACCGCAATCGTATTTTTGAACATTTCTTTGCATCAATCGACACGAGCCTTTTTTTGAGCGACTTTCAAATTGTGCGGGATCCAACGAGAACAAACCTTTTTTACGCCCAGGTGTTCATGCGGTATAGAATGTATGCTGGTGGAAGAAATGTCCAAGGATGTCTCTATCTCTCGGTATGTCGCATGTCGATCTTGCATTATGAATTCACGCACGGCATCAATGTTCTCTGGCACAACAGCCGTTTATGGACGACCTTCACGGAATTCGTCTTTGAGCGAGCTTCGGCCACGATTAAATTCATTATACCAATTTTTCACAGTTCTATAGGATGGTGCTTCATCGCCATACAAAGATTTAAGTTCATCAATGCACTCTTGTCGTGATAATCCACGTCGAAAGTTGTGAAAAATGATGGCACGAAAATGTTCACGAGTTAATTCCATTTTTTTCTATATTAATTTTTTCAAGTCACTGTAAACAACACAAATAATGGTCGTACGTCAAAACGTTTTGAGTACGATTATGCTTACAAATGACAAACTTTCCAATGGAAAAATCAGATTGCACTTGGCAGCACTCAGTGTTGCCAGGCCAGTAATATATATAGCAGCCCTCGTAATTACGGCGCGCTTTGCGTGCTCTGATAAAAGCGTCAATTACATTCGCAAAATTGTTAGAAACATCTAATCTGTGAGAGCGGTAATTTTCTTTGGCTTTCCTTCCACACACACTTCCGGGATTTTTTATTTTTTTTGAAATGCATGGATTTCCCCTTTTGCCTTTGGTATTTTGATACAAACTTAAAATTGTATAGTTTTTTTAATTTTGCCTTTTTTACCGTTACACATTCTTACTTTTTCCAATGAAAGAAAAGTATTTCAATTTGTTTAATAAAAACGAAAGGAAAAGTAATATACGTACGTATGTTTGTGTTATTGGAAGCAACTAAAGATCATATAACACAGCCTTGCAATTTTTTTGTGCTCCCAACTGTCTGCTCTTCTATTTTCCTTTCGATTCGATTTTTTAAAGTCTAAAGAAATTTCACTTAAATGATTTTTCTTTGATTTTATTGTTGAACTCATTCAGACGTATCCAACATTTTATGTTTCCCGCTTCTTTTTTTTTTACAAGTCGTTTGATTTCAAGCACCACTTGAATGTAAAAGAATAAATTGAATTAAAAGGAATGAAACCTCCTCCGTCATTTGTTTGATGGCATTTTTTGTTCATTTTTGTTTTCTTATTTCTTGTTACATGTGTGTGTGTGTTTAGAATATCAAGTCATTTTGACACTAGCATATGCTTTTTAAAAAGTCATACTCTCTCTTAAATTTCCTTCAAAAATGTGTATTTAAGGGGAGTTTGGAAAATTATGTTGTAAGTTTTGTAATAAAAAACAATGAAATACTTAAATTATTTTTGAATTTTGTTTTTTTGGAATATTTCAGCTGTATAAATTATGGATTTGAGTATGTGATAGAAATAAAATATATAAAATAAGTTCCTAGGGAGACTTAAATTTCGCAGTTTTTTGGTTTTTCATTTGTGCGGAGAATACCGAAGCAGATCACTAACATCATGGGTACCTCTTAGAACTTCTTTTTTCCTTTATGATTTCTAGTGACCAACTGGCGTCAGGAAATGACCTCTACCCATGCGATGCATTGTGCCAAAACTAAGAATTTAGGATGTGGGGAGGAGGACACAAAGTGTGGCGGGTATTAAATTAGACTCTTTGTCCATTGAAAGTAAAAGGAGTTTTTTCTCTGCAGGGTGTGTTTATTCCACGGACAAGCTGTTTGGCTAAAAAGCGAAGTCTCCACAAAATGTATAGGCTCTTGATAAAGGAGGTATAGTACGCAAGAAATTACAGTTTTCAGGAAAAGGTTTCCTGATTTCATCAGAGAACATTCCATTGTAGTAATGATTAAATGGTAAAATACATCCCACATTTCGTTGATGCTTCAGTGAGTCAACAGAGCTAGACACCCTACTGTCTTCAATGAGCTTCTACGCTTTCTCGTCGACACGGTTGAGTAACTCTAAAGTGATCTATGGTGCTTCGTTCCCATTATCGGCCTCATAAAGCTGTCATAGATATTAAAGCGGTCAGAGGGTATAAAGTATCTCCTGACTGCTTCTTTTGTCACATTAAAAATATCCTTTTTCCACCGAATATCGAATTGAACTTTCATGTCAAGATCCAGATAAAGTCCTTTCTGATTCCTAAGTATCTGTACCACCCATTTTGACAGATGAGGAAGACCATAAAGTCGTTGACCGCATGAAAGCATACAGCACCGGTTTTTGCGAGCGTAAAATTAAACCCTGTTTGCATGACCCCATTCGGAGACTTTCAAAAGATCGCCTCAATCTTGCGAATATGATCTGCGAAAGAATAGATGGGTTCTCGAAATTTAAGAGAGAGGGTCGTTAAACAAAATTAAAAATATGGTAGAGGAAAGAACAAAACCTTTGTGACTACGTTACTTTCAAGAAGTTTCGTGCTTTCACTCTAGCCTGTGCTTTCGATCGTAGTCTTTTTTCTGGCCAGTGCTTAACAGTCGCACTTGCAAGCATCGTCTCTTCGATTTTTATCAGATTAGATGTTACTTATAGTTTCCATGAAATCGTCACTAACGCAGATATTTAGATTAAGATACTTGGATAGGCTGAGCCGCTGTCGCTTCAGATATGACTTTGAAGTTTAACCACTTGCCAAAATTAATCTGCACCTTTGGCCATAATTTCTTGTCTATCTATAATTTTTATTTTTAGTATTGACGAAAGCGTTGTGTAGGTGACATGGAGCTGTATTTGGGCAGATAAATTTATATTTAATAAAACGGAGGTTGTCAGGTAAACCAGTACCGCTCAAGTTAAGTAAGTTAGGAGAATCTGTTACGGGACGTCAAGCACTGAATTAAGAGAAACGTCATACTCTTGTGACCAACAGTCGAGGTAGTGCGGGGCCGTCAACGTACTCAATTAAGGGAAGAGTCATACCCTTGCGCCTGCCAGCCGTAGTACTGCAGGTATGTTAGTTTCGAAATTGGCTATTTGTAAGTTATGAACCTCGTATTAGTCGTGACACCTGTTATAACAGTTTTAATGTCAGAGCTCTTAGTCGCGACACTGCAGTCATATTTTGTCTTTCTGATAAGTCTTGGAGTGGGGGAGAAGTGGTTTGTGTATATTAACAGAGTTCTGGGCTCATTGAAATGCTTTTCTGCTGGCTGTAGCTTTCTCCTGTGCACATATTTGTCATTTATTTTTATTGACGTTACTAAGGAGACCTGACACTTCTTCATTTCACTACGTACAAGCTTGAGACTGTCCTATTAATATTATTTAAACAGAAATAGAAGACGAAGATTTAAAGAGATTTCTGGTAAAAATTAAAAAGAAATTGCAGAGATTTATTCTATTTATTTATTTATTTTAACACACTTTTATTTATTTTTGAAAGAAAAGTCAAGGTCTATAAAATATTTTTTTCTTCAACTTTAATAATAAAAATATAATCACTGTTTTGCATAAAATAAAAAATATTATTCAAATACAAATTTTGCATTTATTAAAACCGCTTAAATTTGTGTCTCTTGAGAAACTTGAGTTACTTTTCAAAAGTAGCTTCCTTTTTTTCTCCACTCCTTTTCCTTCCTTTTCTATATTTATGTCTTTTTTTTCTTCTTTCATTCTTTCAATACGGCCTTAACGAAGCATTCCATTCCTTTAATAAAAATGTTTAAAAAAGTTTGGTGGGTTCAGTTGTTTGTAATTTAAACTGATTTTGGTTGATGCGTGCTGCCTTCTTTTGCCTTGAAAGAAATTAGTTTATTGGCATCTTGTATTTCGGCAATTTATTTTTATTTTTGGTTGCCTTCTTGTAAAGTTTTTTTTTTTTAACTCCTCAAAGTGTTTGTTTTCAGTTAATGGTCTTTTTGACTGTCTGAGCCTTTTTGCCTTGAAGCGCTTTTGTCTGGTTGTGTGTCATTTTCTTATTTCTTATTTTTTTATTATTAAATTTATGCTTCTTTTTTTTGAAAAAGTCTTTAGCAGAGACTGGTTGTGTTTTTTTAAAGCCAGATTGATTTTCTATGTAAAACCTTTTTTATGACGTTTAGATTTTTTTCTTTTCTTTGGGCATTCTTTCTATCTAAAGCTACTAAATTTAGATATTTTTCGTTATCAAGAAAGTGAAAAAAATAAATGTTAATTTGTCTTTCTTTTTTACTTTCTATTGGGTTTTTGAACTTTGCAGAATAAAAATTGTTACAATATATTGGCTAAAAGTCTTTTCTATCTTTTCGCTACAATTAATTAGGTCTTTTAAAATGGTTATTTCCACGAAAAAGAAAAAAAGAAAATTAAAGGAAATAAAAATCTCATAAAATTTTATTACACTTCATATCAGATTCACAATGATTTGAATAATAAATAGTGTTGACTTTGAATTTGTTTTATTTTATCACAGTGTATGATACTACACTTTATCAGATTCTTAAGAATATTAACATTTTTTGTTTGTTTATAATTTACGTGCATAGATTTTCAAATAAAATTTTAAAGGACAACCAACCAACTTTCATAGAAAATGAGATAGCGAGATTTTATGTTTGTTAAATTTTTATAATTTTCATAGTTAATGGTTGTTTGTTAACGTTTCCAAACGTACAATACCTTCATCTAATAAGACTTTTCCTTTATGTATCTCTTTAACATTTCATGAATATTCAAACTCTTAAAGTTCATTGAACGCGCAGTCAACACCCGCAAGTTTTGTCAATATAACCTTTTTCACTGAGTTATCTTTCGCCTAATAATTCGTCACGCCTATAAGAGTAGATCTTTCATAATAACTGATCAGAGATGGTAAACGAGACTTTAAAATTGTAAAAAAAAAAATTAAAATTAAAAAATTTGGAATGAAATTGTGAAAAAACACATTTTTGATTACAAATTTAAATAATTTATTTTATAAAGTATAAAAAAATAATTTCAAAAATTTTTGTTGTTGAAATTTCCAAAAAAAAAAAAAAATAAATAAATAAATAAAAATTTATTAAAATTTACTTTTCGGCTTCAGAATAATTTTTTAATTTAATTTTGAAAAAATTTTAGAAAGAAAAATATTTACAAATATATGCAGACCTTTTTCGAAAAATAAAAAACAAGAAAAATTAGACGGCAGAATAAAATGCATCATCTTTATCGCTACATCCTTCATCAGCATTCTTTACATCTATCTACCTCAGGTTGTGTATATTGTAAACATCATCTATTTAGACGAAATCCACACACAATTCAAAATATTTCTTCGTTGTTCTTTCTGTAATTCGTTTTGTAGATTTGTTTTTTTTTTCGTGCCAACCGTCGGTTCTTCTTTTCTTTGGAAAATGTCCGCACACATTTGTGAATGAATTTTCTTTTTTTAAATTTTGTAGAAATTAAATTCAAAAATGAGCCTTAAGCCGAAAAAGTAAATTTTAATTCATTTATAATATCCATGGTTCAAATCCTGGTTGGGAAAAAATAAAAAAATAAAAAAATAATAATAAAAAATTTTCTTTAATAATTTTTCGTATAGAACTTGAAGCGCGACTTAAAATTTTTCAAAATACTTTTTTAACTGCATTGTCTTTTTGTCAAATCCTCATTAAATCGACCCAATAAATTGGCATAATATTAGCTATTTATTTTTTATCCCATTTGAAGAAAGTCGATGTGGATTATACCGCATGTTTCCCAAAAACACGGTTGCTATAGCAGTATTGGCTGTCAAATTCACCTTGGCTCTTATGGCGTCGTTTTACCCTGAGAAATCTGCTCTTTTCATTACTGTTTGGTCTTTGGTTTGTTGTAGGGGCTTCACTCTTCTTTCATGGTTATGAAACGGAGCAAAAACTCGTCCATATTGCGTTTAAACATTTCTGCTTTTTAGAGCAAACGAGGCAGCCACTATAAACAAAGGTTTTCTTGTGTATCCCACTGATCACATGAATTTGAAACCTATAGCTTCCCCATTCGATAAAAACCTTAGCTGAGTCCAGAATGTTTAGCATCTTGCGTGCTTCTGTTAACACAGCGAAACCCCTTTTTTCCTAAATTGAGAGTTGGTTTCTTTCGCCAAAAATAAATCTTAATGGGAAGACAAAATTCATCATTTTACACTTTCTCCTCAAATCATGCGTTTGCCTGGTACATGAAATAAATAAATAACAAACATGTGTAATCATTAATAACTGTTAATTAAATATTTTTCACTTTTCAATAATTATTGTTCATGTTTGTTTGTTGCTATTATTGTAACATTATTAATTTGAACAAAAAGAAATAAAATAAAATGTGATTTAGTTTTTTTTTATTCTCTGTCTCTTTCCTTTAGCATTTTTCTTTTCCGCCATACCATCCATCAAAAAGCTCCTCACACATTCAATATTTCTAACAAAAAATATAAAAGAATGAATAACTGTGGTAGTTGGTCACTTTTGTTAATATTCAAAAACCACTTAAAAAAATAATGAAAAAAAAAAAACAGCAAAAAAATACCAGCCAACTTAAAAGCACGGATTTTGTTTCTACATATTTTAAAGAGAACAAATGAATGAATGAATGAATGACTATAACTAGTGAACTAGAAAAGTTCATTGTACTAAATACAGTTTAAAAACAACTTACCAACTACAAATAGACGGCAACAACAACAAAAAAAAATCCCATTAAAAATGAAAATTGAAACAAACAACAAACACAAAAAAAATATAAAATACAAAATAGGCCTTATATTTCTTTGTTTCATAAAAAGTTTTACGTTTTTCACCGCCAGAAAAAAAAAATATAAAAAAATAAATAAAAATAAAAAATAAGAACAATAGCAAAATGTGAGAAGGTATGTTGCACTAGTGACTAGTCGTTACAACTGTCAGTTATAATATCATGTGGTTTTTGTTGTTTGTGTGTTTAGTAATTTTTTCTGCTAATAGTTAATGTTTTCTAGTAAAATGAGTGAGTACTGGCCTTTAATGGTGAAATCTCAAATAACAACCAATTACTGTTGTGTATAACGAAGAATATGGGATTGACGTAGGAATCCAACGAACAATCTGAATTTATGTAGGCGCATTTTGTTTTTGGCAAAGAGAACTAGTTGTATGATTTAAGGGCTTTTAATGCACTTTAAGGTGACCATCCTAGATAGTTTTGGTTTTGAAAAAATAAATTTTTAAAATGTGGCCACCTTTAAAATGTGAAAAAGAAAATAGATTTGTAAATCTGACCAAACGGGCAGTTTTTATACAAGCGCTTCTTTTGTAAAAAAGAGATGTTTAAAAAATATGGCAACATGCTGCTGCCATTGTTTATTGTTAAAATAAGTAGCGCAGTTCAGTAAGGCACTAGTTTATTAAACTATAAATGGAAAACAATAATTATTTCCTTTTTGTCATTACACCGGCCAAATGGCCGCCTGAATATTGCTGCGATTTATACCACTTTCCACCACTCTTGTTCGAACTTCCGGCGATATGTTCTCTTCGTCCAGATGGATATAATCTTTAAAATCTGAAGTTTATTGACGTAGACTTGTCACTTCAAAAAACCCTCCCTATAATTGAAGTGTAGAGGGGTTAAACTATTTGAACTTGCTGGCCAGTGAAAATTATTAAAGTGAGAGATTAGGTAACCCAGGAATGCAGCCATCAGAATTTCGGTGTGTAGAAAGTGCAGTATGCGCCGTTTGTTTTTTCCTGTGCTACTCAATCCCAATTTGTTTAGATAAGGAAGGAAAAAGTCATTGAGATATGTAGGGCTCGCCGTACACAAAAAACATTTGTCCTGCGGCATTAAAAAAATAAGGCTCAAGGATGTCTCCACTATAAGCACCACATCATACAGTAACTTTGAGTTACGTTGCGTGTTATCCAGCAGCGATAATTTTGCCTTTTAACTTATCCGTAGACACAAAAATGGGCCTTTTCGTTATTTTCGACAAAAAATGTTCATTCTCACTATCGAGAGGAAGACCTGCAGGTTAGAGAGCTTCCTTAATTATTTCACTAAAATTATCTGTAGCGTTTGGCGACTAATGCCCGATTGCATGGTGTGTCTTCTGATTAATATTCCGATTTCTGCTGCGATTTGTTGCCACAGCTGCGATAATTTCAGCGGAGCGGAGGCTTTCGTGTCGCTTTGACCTAGCAGTTGACTTTCGTGTAGTAAATTTACCAGAGTTCAAAAGTCCTTATGCGTAGGTATATGTCGTCGGCTTGTTAGAAACTTCAACGCCTAGTGTCTCAGAAATGAAGACAACAAAAACTGGTAACTGGTAACAACTGTTAGAAATCGTCACTACCTTGCCTTGTTGGTTTTTTTGTTCTCTACCGACGGTTCCATTGCCAAAGGCAATCTATAGCGTATCTTTGCTTTTGAAAGGTTAAAGCGAAATGATCCGCAAGATGCAAAACGAAAAAACTTAGGCTTAAAAAAGCCAAAACAACTTAATGCTTAGACAAACAATTTCTACCGAATAAGGCCTTGGCGTTGCTGCATTCCCTTAACAAGTAAAAATAACAGGATGTATCATAAGCAAATAGTCGTAGTTTTAAAAGAACAATACATGAGATGGTCACCCTAAACTTCTTGTAGACAATATGAAAGCTCTTTGTTTTATGTCTTAATATTTTATATTATTTTCTTTAAAGTTAAAAAAATTAAATATCAAAATAATTTTTAAAAGAATTCAAAATTTAACAAGACCAACGAACAAAAGTGTTACACAGAAAGAAAAAATATTAAATTAAATTCAGGTAATTTTTTTCTTATTTTTAGTAGAAATTTTACTTCAAAATGAAACTGCGATTCATACTCATTTAACTGCATTTAAATTGCAGTAACCACTATACTTTTACTGATAATGAAAGTTAGTTTGTCAAATTTATTAGTACGTTCAGTCTTTTGTAGTCTTGGGATTGTCAAAGTGCTCATAATGTATAGGTATCGCTCACGTGAATACCGAAAATCACGTGAATCATCCATCTCTGATCTCTATTAATTTTTTGTTTCATCAACTACTGATAAACTTTTAGGTCTTAGTTTTTCGGCGAGCGCAGTGTTTTAAATGGCTATTGTCAACTCTGAAAATTAATATTAGACTGGCTTTTTCATAAAAACATGTCGTGTAAAAGCAACTTGTCTTACTTGGTGTATTACACGCTAGAACAAATAATCTACTTTTGTTAATGCAATTGCTATGAATTCTCTCCAAGCAAAAACAATAATAGACAGTGACAAACTGAGACACAGAAGTTTTAGTTGTCATTTGCAAAAAAAAAAAATACTTAGCCCGCGGACCTTTAGGCATGTTTCTGCTATCTACTACTTTTTTTAAAGCTCTAACTTGTTTCTGTGTTAGTGTCTGTCATTTTGTGTTAAGAATTTGCGTTATTATTCTTATGAAAAGCAGTTTATAATTTATTTAAATCTGCACACAGCTAACTACATAACTAAGACATTAATTATATTTAATTCACATTACGCAACCACACACTGTCTAAATCCGTGAACATTTTGATTTTTTTTTTGTGATTATGAGAATTGTCTTATATTTTTTAATTGCATTTTACTATTCTACTCTTCTGTTGTTGAAGAATCATTTAAATGAGAGAGACTGATTTTTTTCACATTTTGTAACTTTAAAATAAGACTTTTTGCTGATAAAGATGACGTTTAGAAGAAAAGGAGTTAAATTTTTTTTTAATATTTCTCAAAAAGTACGCATTTTAAAAAGGGAGTAAAATTGTACTCTCAAAATGTACTTTTTAAAAAATATAATTTTTAAATCCCTTTAAAAACGTCTGGACAAAAGCTTCTTGCCTAATATTACTCAATAGTAATTTCTTAAACATGTGTAAGGACTTTCTCAAAGTACTTTTTTTTTAATTTTCCTCAGTAAACAACAATTTTCTTTAAAAAATTTTTATTCACAAGTTTAAGATATATGTAAATATATATAAATAATGTATAATTTAATAATAAGCTACCATGCTATTTTATAAAATATTTTTGTAAAAATTCCTTCTCAAAAAAGTACTTTTTAAACAAAAAATTGTGCTTAAACTGCATCCTTTTAAATAATATTTTTTGTAGAAATCCCTAAATAAAAACGTTAAGCTTTGAAATAATTGTTAAAACTAAATGTAACATCCATTTCGTAATATATGCAATATATCTAAAAAAATAAAACTTGAAGAAAAGTACCCTTAAAAAACAGATTATTTTTTATTGTTTTTTTTTTATATAAAAGAACTCTTTTGTTAAAAATATATATTAGCCTCCTTAAACTTTTTAAAAGTATGAATTTAATAAAACTCTCATATATGTTTTTTTTAAAGGAAAATTTTTTAAAAAGTACCTTGTAATAAATGTATCTTTTTAAAAAATAATTAATTCCCTTTTTTAAAAATGCCTTTAAAAAAACACGTTAACAACGGTGCCTTATAAAAATAGAACCTTCTTGAAAAAAGTACCTTTTCAAAAAGTACCTTTTTAAAAAGTACCTTCTTAAAAACGAAAATATTAAAAAGTACTTTAAAAATGATATGTTTTTCATTAAATAACATTTTAAAATTATCATTTTTAAAAACCGTTTATAAATACCTTTTAAGAAAAGTACCATTTTAATAAAACTACCTCCTAGTAAAAGTACCTTTCTTAAATAATTACATCTTTTAATAAGAATGCCTTAAAAAACTCTCTTAGCAACAACGCCTTATAAAAAAAAACATGTTCTACAAAAAAGTACTGTTCCAAAAAGTAGTTTTTTTTTAGCCAAATATATTAAAAAAGGATTTTTAAAAAGGTATATTTTTATAACTTAACTTTTACCAAAATAATTATACATAAAATATCTAACTGTTTGGAAAATAATTTTTTCTTGCAAATGGTATATTATTTATATTTCAACGTACTGTTTCTCCAACCCACTTTTAAACGGCTACAGAGCTTTTTCTATGCCATTAAAATTTTTTTACATTCTTCTCATGTTGTAAAAATAACATAATAGTTTTTATATATATTTTTTCTATTATTATTTTTTTATTGTTAACTTTCGTTTATTTCTATATTTTTTTGTGTGTTTTTCTGTATCTTTCTGTCTGTTGTGTGTTTTTTAGGTTTATTGTGTAATTTATTTTCATAAAAGTAATTTCATACAATTACAATTTTTTTTTTCAAATGTATCAACCAATTCGCCAGCCTCATTTAAATGGTGAACAAAATTATAATGCTGCTTGGATTGCTCGGACTTGATGTTCTTTTGTTAAATTTCAATTGTGCTGATGGTTCGTTGAAAAAAACATTTTTCAATGTTGTTGTACTTGCTGATATAAACGACAAATTTTTTTTTTTTTTTTGAGTCCATTGGGTGACACCATGGCTTTACAATGTCATTTTGCTTAAATGAAAAAATTATCATTAGTAAATTGGCGCCAAATATGTTGTTCTTTTTATAAAATAAAATATTTTAAACATTAATTTTTTCGAACAAGAGATTGGAGTTTGGGTTTTCTACTTTTTAAAATAATTTTTTTTATTATTAAATTATTGCAAAACGCCAGAATTTCTTAAATTTTTTTCAAAAAAATTCCTGTACCCAAAATATTTAAAATAAAAAAGGTACATCTTATAAAGATTACATTTTTCAAAGTGTAATATTTCTTATTAAATAACCCTTCGCAAAATATTGTAAATACAATTTCGAATTAGTTCATTTGTTTAAAGAATATTAACTTATAAAATGTTATAAAATAAAAATTAATATTATTAAACATAACGATATGTTTTCTCATCTTTGTCTTAAAACGATTTCCAAAAGCTCCCTAATCGAATATTATTTTCTTTTTATCGGGGGTTTGTTAAAAGCAATTGGCTTTTACAAAACAACATCTTCACATATTCAAAGTTGACAGGGTTTAAATCAAATTGTCCCTTTTTTACTAAATATTTCTACCTATAATAAGTCTTTTCTACAAAAATGTGCTGTTAACAAAGAAATCTGTTTGTTTTTAAGAAGTATAACATTCATGACAACTCCTTTTTAATCCTATATAAAGGTTCTTTTTAAAAACTCCTATTTTAAAAATTATTTTTTAATGCAATAATTTTATTTTAAAACGAATTTTACATAGAACGATTTTCGAAAAGTACTTTTATTATATTTCTTTTTTACAAAAAACTTTCTAGAAGAGGTACTAATTTTCACCAAAAAGTACCAATTTTACAAAAAGGTACCTAACGTAATAAAAATTTTCATACTGTTGTCATACCTTTCGGTGAAGACCGTCGTCACTGGCTGTTTATTTAGTACGATTGGCGAGCGCTTTCGATGTAAAGACATCATTTTCATGTCTTTACATCGAAAGCGCTCGCCAATCGTACTAAATAAACAGCCAGTGACGACGGTCTTCACCGAAAGGTATGACAACAGTATTTTATTTACTGGCGGAATAAATCCAATTAACTTAATACCAAAAATTTTCATGTTTGCAAAAAAAAATTTTTTTTTAAGTTTCCTTTTACAAAAGCCCATTTTATTAAATTTTAATAAAACCCATTTTTCGAGGAATAATTATTTCCTTTTCCCATATAAATAACTCTTCTTCTATTTGTTGTGGTTTTGTGTCAAGTCTCACGTATTAAATAATAAATATAATTTACTTTTATAAGGTTCTCTAGGACATAACTCCTTAATGAGCTTTGAGCTTTAAAATTTTTTTCTTTCTTTTCTAAGAAGAAAATTAAAAAGAAATACAAAAAAATTGTTTGAAAATTTAGGACTCCCTTAAGAATTGAAGTTCGTTTATTTTTTTTATACCAGTTTCTACACATTTACGCCTACTGTGGCTGCTGCTTGCGTCTTCTTTCTCACAAATAATTGTAATAAGAATAAAAAGAAGTGCACGCCATATGAATTTATAGAAAGATAAAACCCTCAATTGTTTTATACAACTTCCTTCAATTAAATATTGTTTTTTCTTCTTGTTGTTGTTTCAATTGTTTTTTGAAAATTCACAACACAACAGATTGTATGCTTTTTTTTTCTTACGCAAACATACAAACCAATACTTGCATATTCATAATGATTTTGAGTACCGGCTGCTATCTATCTGTCAAGTGTTTTGATGTTGAAATTGAATTTTTTTGCCCTTAACAGATGGAGCTTCTTTCCTTCCTACCTTCTTTTTTTTTTTTTTTTTGTTTTAATTTACTGCATATTATTTTAAATCTTTTGTTTTTTATATTTCCTATTAAAGTAAATCTTTTCAATTGTATTTTTTTTTTAATTTTTAATCTTTAAAAGATTCTCTTATTTATGAATGAACATTTTTACTTCTGCTGAAAGTTGGTAAAATTTATTGCAATTTGCATTATTTACTTTTCATTTCTTTTTTGTTGTTCAAGCCAGCGGTAGAGTTTTTTCCAATAAGCCGGTTCAATTGAATTGATTAACCTCTTTCTTTGTTCACTTAACTGCTTTTCTCAACGGAATATATGTCTCCGTAAATGTCGGAGTGCTATTAGACTTATCGGTTTATTTCCATCGCTTTATATTTGATTGCGTTAATTGTATTTTTTCACATGGTCGATTTTTTGTTAACTAATTGCAATGTTTTCGAAACGCTACCATAAGAGCTTTTAAAAACTTTGCATTTGCGGAAGTTTTATTTCACAGCGAGTTCACTCGAAGGCGCGATGCCCGTCTTTTCCCATAATTCAATAAAGAGCTCCAGTATCTATAGGCGAGTCTAACGCTTTGTAAGAATATTTCACACACATATTTTTACCTGCGTTTTGTTAGAGAGAGAGTTCTCCTCCTCCTTCTCCAAAAGACAAGTTATAAAGCTCTTATCACGGAAGAATTTCCATTCATTCCGACATATGTACAACTGTACATTTGATGCATAGTGCCCTCGTCATTTTGTTATGGAATAAGGATTAAAAGATTCTGCATAATCTGAGAGTGATTTGAGAGATTGTAGATCAACTGCGAAGCGTTTTAGTGTCCATTCCGTGGCGTGTTAAAAAATTCGGCTTGAGTCAGTTTTAAACCGTTTTGCGGGGATTTATTGGCTATATTGTTGCCAAGAATGTTCTCATATTTTGAAACCTAAACTATTCTTACGCAGTTTCGTCTGAGTTCATGATTTTGGCAAGAGGAGTACTGATATCCCCTATTGCATTCACCACCTTCAGGCTCAAACCGATTCATTGGCCATATTTTTTCCGAAATCGCTCTCATACCCAGAAACTTAAACTATCGTTACGTCCAAGTCGTCTAAGTTCGAGAATTAGGCCATAGAGGTATTGCTGTTCCCTATTGCATTAAACACCTTCAGGCTCAAACCTTTTTCGCGCCCTATTTTGTCATATTTTTTTTTTCAAAAATGCTTTCAGATCCCAAAATTTAAACTTTCGCTACGCAGTTTCGTTTAAGTTCGGGAATTCGACCAGAGGGGTATTGATGTCCCCTATTTTATCAACCACCTCTAGGCTCAAGCAGTTCTGAACGCATTCATTGGCCATACTGTTTCCAAGAATGCTCTCATACCTCGAAACCTTAATTATCGCTACGCAGTTTCGTTTAAGTTCGGGAATTCGGCCAGAGACGTATTGATGCCCCCTATTTCATAAACCACCTTCAGGCTGAAATCGCTCTTTGCGCATTCATTGGCCAATTTGTTTTCAAGAATACTCTTTTACCACGGAACCTAAACTATCGTTATGCAGTTACTTCTATGCAGGGCTTGAGACAGCCGTGACATTTCTTTAAAATTTTTTTAATTCTCCTTGCAACTACTAGTGCCTCGTACATTTCCGGAAGTGAAGAATAGGATGCCTTTCCTGATCAAAAATCAAGGCAGATGCAGGAAGTTCCTTTCGCTACATTGAACAAAAATTTTTTTAGCTCATGGATTTATCCGGAAGCAAATAAATTAGATGTCACTGGGAACTGAGACTCATAAACATTGGAAAAGGAATCGCATTTCCGAATTATTTCTTCAACGTAACAAAACATAGTCGTTTCTGCGTTGAATGGAAATTGAACGTTTTATAATCATTCAAAGCGCGTTAAATCGTACGTGGAATATCCAAGGAGCCTAAGTAATGGTTATTATTTGCTGGGGTACCTTGGGGTACTTTGCCTACAATTAATTGATTTGAACATTAAAAATCTCCTTTTAGCACCAGCTTTAGTAACTGAAACTAAATCAATAATTTATTTGTGTAGGTGTTCATTACCCTCCCATAGACTTGATAACAACTCGAGTTCGTTTATAACAACATTTTCCTGTGTCTTTGATTCAATTTTTTCCTTGTAAAAATTCTATTCATAATTTTAAATTGTTTTTCTTAAACCATAAATATCATTTTGTATTTGTGTAAAGGGTTGTGAACACCACATGATAGGAGAGAGAGAGGGAATGAGTAAGAGAAATAGGGAAAGGGCACACTTGAGATGTCTGTCATATTTTTTATTTTGTTTCAATTGTTTGCTTGTTGTTTGCGGATTAGGACGTTGAATGACATGATATGTGTTGGTTTTTAATTCATTTTTTCTTTTCCTTTTTTTACAAACGATTTATTGCGTTTCTCGGTTATAAAAGAGTTTAAGAAACATTTACTTATGTTAATAACACTTGAACATGTGTTTAAATGAAATGTCAAAAATTTTCAACTCAAGTGTTGCTGAGATAATTTTAATGACTTTTGAAGATTTTTGCAACAAACAAAAACCTTCAAAGGGAAACAGTAAGTAATCTATGAAAGTAGGAACGGTTATTACCGTTATTGAAATGTTAAGAACAGGAAGTTAAAAAAATATTGCTGTTGTTTGCTATACATTCTTTAAAAAAACCATGAGGACTTTCTAAAGGGTTCTTTAATAAGGGAGGTGAGGGTAGGAGTATTGGCTGTAAGTTGCCGTTATGTTGTTTAATCATGTCGTCAGCTGTCACTTACACAGTAGGGGCGTACGAGGTTTGTTGAAAGGTGTCTTATTAATATCTTTGTTGTTCTTTTTAAAGTCCTCTCAAATGTGATACAATAATGCCACAGAACTTCAGTACTTTTAATCCTTAAGCAACTTATTAGGGCAGTTACTGTCGCATTATTTTAAGAGTCCAGATCCTAAAAGAATCTTTTGTTTTAAATTTTTGAAAGCGCTGTTTTAGAGCCTTGCAGACGCTGCGCCGCAGTGTTTTAAAATTCTTGCAACACTTTTGATTTGTTGTTTTTTTTTCTGACGTCCAAAAAAATTATTTTCTGGAATGGAACTAATCCATATGCGAATATTCTTGCCAACTTCTTTAAAAATGATTTAACGATTTTCCATAATAATTTTTCTTCAAAACGCTATTTTCTTTGGTCAGGGCTGGGCATTGCCGCTGATTTCTTGGCTTTCTGTTAAAAGCTGAGAACAACTTTAATGAAAAAAAAAAAAAAAAAAAATTGTGCGAGCTAATTAGCTGAGGACGGTTCAAAAACATAAGCTTCTATTTTTTTTTTTTTGGTTTGTCCTTTTCAAATTTCAAAAGTTGTATTTTTAGAAAAGTCCTCTATAATTTCTTAAAAAACATAATAATAATATATTTGACTATTGAAGTTTAGTAAAGACGCTACTAGAAGTCTTCTCCAATAGTTTTTTTCTATTCACTTTAATTTTATTTAAATATCGTCGGGAAAATCTTATTAAATTTTTTATATTAACATTGGTTATGTTAAGTGATTAACATAGCTCTGTTATCGTAACAGAAAGTAGCTAGGGTTATTAATTTTAAAATTTAAAGTCAAACACATATAAAATTTTAGTATTAAAATAATAAATAAATTTTCTTTTAAAAAATATTTCGTTTTAAAATTCGAAAATTGTAACCATTTTATATGGTCCTTCCAGCTAAGCTTCGGTGTCTATTTGCACAATTGTTTATTACTATCATTTGTTGATTAAATGTCAAATTTTCTTGCTTTCATTAATTTTTTGCCGTTTCAATTTGAAAACAGTATTCGTTGATACAACATACAATTTATAAAAGATTTTGAGTTTAACAATTTAGCATAATTTTTTCGTCTTAAGTCAGGTCAATAAAACAGTGTCAAAAACTACTTAAAGTTATAACTTGTCCTAAGTTTTATTTATATATTTTTTTACCATTTAACAGAATGACAAACTTGAAAAATTTAACAAAAAGAAAAATTTATTCTTTAAAAATCATGAATTTATATGAATAAAAAGAATCTTTAAAATTTTCAGATGCCATAAAATTTAAAATGTACACAGCTATTTTAGCAAGTGAACGTTTAATCTCCTTTATGCAAGAATTTTCCATAAAATGAAAAATAACATTTTCACTTAATTTGTGTAAATATTGACATTAAAAAAATATCACATTTCAAATTAACAACGACAAGGTTCAACAAAAACAAACAAGAAAAAAAAAAAAAGTAAAAAATAAAAGTGAAAATCGAAATAATAATTTTTAAAATAATTAAAACAAGGGGTGTTAAACACGATTTAATAAATATTTTAAGATGATGGATTGTTAAAATAACCTTAAGCAACCCAATTAAAAATAAACACAAACCTGCCTCGAAACAAATTGTTTTTTATTTTGTTGTACGTCATCATTTAAGTGGCCGGAAGGAACAGTATGGCAATTGTGTGATTATGTGTGAGTTTATTTAGTATTCGTTTTTCAACTTTTCTTTGAAATTTGTGAGCTTTCTATTGCAATAAAATAATAGAAAATAAACTGTTTCGTGTTGAAAACAATTGAGAACTACAACTTGTTAACCTGTTGAATGCAATTAAACAACAATTTACAGGTGTTCGTTTTCTAGCTCCATTCATTACGTTTCACATGCCATTGGGATTTAAACAGTTAATTATTTGTTTTTAAAGCCATAAAAAAACTATTTACAGCAACATGTCGATGCGTAGTAATAAATTAAATATACCAACAAATTTTGTACAACAACAAGCACAACTTGTGCAACAGCAACAACAGCAGCAGCAACAACAGCAGCAACAATTACAGCAGCAAAAACAACATCAACAGCAGCTACAACAGGAACATGTGCAGCAACAACAATATTTGCCACCACCACCACAATACCAACAACAGCAACAGCAATTGTTGGCCCAACTACAGCAGCAACATAAATTTCAGCAACAACAACAGCAGCTATCACAATCACCACCAACACAACAAAACAGTAGTCATCAACTCATAAACAACAGTCGCAATAATTTAGCTTCACTTGTGGCCGCCATCAATGCCAATGATCATCACACTTATGGGTCAGCTATTGGAGCCGGTAGTGGTGGTCTTATTAAGCCATCCTCACCTACGCCCCTAAATCCACCACCATCTTATTCAGCGGCTATTGCTCAAAATCCTCCGTATCAATTTTTAAATCATTATCAGGCAGCCAACAGTGGCAGTGGTCAGGATTTAAATCATCCAAATAACAATTCATTGATTTTGGACACATCACTTACCGAATGCGAAGAGCCAGAAGATGATCAACATGCTTTACAGCTGCAAAAGCAGCAACAACAACAGCAACAGCAACAGTTGTGTGTTGTTGCGAAAATGCAAAAATCAGTAACAATAACCGTTACACCTCAGCGCAGCAATTCAATGGATTATTTAAATTTTGAGGAGAAAAGACAATTGATTGCCTCCTCCTTGTCATTGTCCGATATATTACAGTGCAATCCAGCGAATAATGTTCCAGCGGCCAAAGAAACTTTAACTGGTGAGTGACTTAATTATAAGAGAAGTTTATTTTGCAAAATATGCTTCCGTAATTATTACCTAAGAACGATTTTTAACAGTGAAGAACAGTAAAAACAGATTTTCTAATTTCCCTCGGTCCCTTTTTTTAATAATTTTAACGATTTTCAGGGTGAATCCGTTTCAATATTTATGACTCAGAGAATGTTTCTGTCTGATTTTTCATAAAACATTTAAATCCTGTCATGTAGGAACTATTTATCGCTTAAGGTATTTTAAAGTACTGTCCAGTAAGTGGCCCCTATTCTCTAGGGAATGGTTGTCTTCACTATTTATGCTGGATTATAAAGCGACACCAGAAACACCTTGGCTTGTAGGGGCTAGAAACTTGAAGATAATTTTGAGGTCTTGCCAGTGTCCAACTGGTGGTCTGCTATAGCAGCGAGGTAAATAAGCGAATAAAGTAGCTGTAATAATATTAAAGGTTAAATGCGTCTACCGCCATAAAAAAAACATCCTGCGCAATTGCAGAATTGTGAAAACTGAAGGCTTTTGGTATTGGGTGTGATGTATTTTGCTCTGTTTGTTGAGAGTTTTTTGCGGTTTATTGCATACATGAGCCCGCGCGGACTTGTTTGGCGATTATTGAAAGTCTCTTTACTTTCTAAACATAACAAAGACTATAAATATAAAATAAACAATTAGAATAAGCTTCCAGATCTTTTCATATTAGAAGAGTTTAGACGTTTTAAGTCGCCTTTAAATAGAAATCTCAGTTGTCAATGGCATGGCCGTAGTAAGCAAGTTTTTGTTTAACAGCGTTGTTGGCAAAATAATACAGAAACTGAGTAGCATAATTAATACCAAAGAACCTAATTTTTGGAGTTTTTAATTTTGCAACTTAAAGATCTTAACGCGTTTTTGCATTATGTTCGTCTAGTGCTTTAAAAATTTTTACTGTTTTTTGCTATTTGAATTATTTTCCCTTGTCACATATATAAAACATTTAGTTTTTCTCCTTTTTTTAAAGTTTTTTTTTTTCATTCAGGATTTGAAACGTAGATATTTTAATGAATTAAAATTAATAGTTTTCTGGCTTAAGTTCATTTAATAATTTTGATTTCTAAAAAATCTTTAGAAAGAAAAAATATTTACAGATGTGTGCGGACGTCTCCCAAAGAAAACAAGAAAAATTAGACGCTGGCAGAATATAATGCAGCATTTTCAGCACCGCCAAATCCATCATTAGCATTCTTCGCATTTATCTACCTTAAGTTGTGTACATTGTAAACATCATCTATTTAACCAACTAATTTTCCAAATAAGAATACGAGGAATATTCACATCAACATTAATTTGGTTAGACAAAGTCGACACACAAACCAAAGTATTTCTTCTTTGTTCTCTTTGTAAATAATAAATTTTAGTTCATTTATTTTTTCTTAAAGTTGTCCTGAACAGTAAATGTTCATTTTTATACCCTTCTCCATTAAAATTGGAAAAAGAGTGTATTAAAGTTTGTCGTTCCGTTTGTAGTTTCTACAATATCCATTTCCGACCCCATAAAGTATTCGGAGCCTTATGCATAGCAAAGTCGATTAAGTGGTGTCCGTCTATCCGTTTATATTAGTGTTGAATTTAATTTTACTAATGCACTAGATGAGCTAGAGAGAAGTTGAACACGCCAATCGATCAGACATAGTTTCGAAAGAGTTGCTACTGAAAATCAGCAAGATTGGTCCATGTCCTTCGAGGCAGTGGGCAAAACACTACACCTGCCTATAATTTTTTCCATATAATTGGGAACAATAAAGTAACTCCAGTATAAAAATCAAATATATGGGGCGATATAGAATTAAAAAATAAGAAAAAAAAAACAGTTATGAGCTTCTGAAATTTTCATAAAAAAGCTAGACTGCCAATATTGACAATATGGGTATCATTTAAAAGCTTTTGTAGAGATCTTTAAGGAAATACAAAAATTTTTTAAAATGCTTATCCCATTAAGAACCGATGATATTTTTATGTAAAATTATATGTCGTTCTTAATTTTTTTCCTTTTTTTTTGTTTGATTGGAGTTACTTCACTTGGCTATATTTATATACATAGTGAAGGGTATAAAAGATTCGGCATAGCCAAATATAGAACTCCTACTTGTTCTCTTTTCTTTACTTTCTTTCACAATAATAATAAATCAGTTTCAAACATTTTCTGATTGTGTACAATAGACATAAAATATCCAATAAAATCATTTGTGACATAAAATTCCCATAAAACAGTAAAAAAAAGTATCAACAAATAAGAATTATTTTTTTTAAAACAATTTATGTCATATGTTGATGTCAACTTTAACGATTATCAAAAATGTCAACATTGAGGCGGCATGTGTGCAATAGAGAAAATCATTGCTTAGAATGGCAGCCAGGCAACCTGCCAGCATCTGTCAAGCAAATAGTTTGTATTCAAAAATAAACATTTTCATTGACTATTGATTTTAGCTTATTTGTTGTAAGTTTAGACAGTTAATTGTTATGACACATGCTTCAAATTATTTTAAATGACGATGTAAATGTAATGTGTTATTAATAGTTTATGTTTTAATTTTTATATTAATGAAAGTAAAATGAAAGTGAAAGCTTTTAAATGCGTTGATAGTTAATTTAAATAATAAAATTATTAAAAACTTATTAAATTTACTTTCTTTATATGTTGCTTATGTATAAAGGCCTTAACTCACCTAATTGTAACTTTACAGAAGAAAGTAAATAAACTCTTAATTAACTTTAATTATTAAATATAATTTTGAATTACAAGCAAATATAATTTCATAAAAATTCGAGTTAGCGACTTTTACTTGAGATCAACAAAGAAAAATCAATACTATCGATTATCCTGTGCATAATCAAGTCTTCTGCCAAAAAATAGTTATTGTCTTTAGACAAGTTATTTTTGCTCAATGACTGAGAATTGACAACTTTCTCTTTAATCACAGAGCCTTGTTGCAGTTGCAGTTACTCATAGTAGCCTCATCCTACGAGTATATGCTGCTACTCCTGATCTTTATTTTAAAACCCCACAATGAGGGACACATTCGCGTACCGTTTGTAATTTCATCTCACCATTCAGCTAACACAGACCATAAACATCATATTCCTTGACACTAAGGCATCATATTCCTCTCACCGAAGCAGTACAGCTGTGGGTGCTTAAGAACTAATCAAAGCTGCCTGCATGTTGCTGGCTTCTTAAACCTTTTCAGATTTAGAGAATCAAATCATTGTGATACCCTGGGTTGCTCCTATTCCATTTTGGATTAGTTAGTCCCTGCAATAAAGTGTCAAGCTGTAGTCTTCTGAAAATTGAAAGACAGTTGTATTTTATTATAATTAAAAAAACCCCACAATCTAAATTCCACACAATGTGATATCCGATGTTCTAGCATTTACAAAAAGCTTTTTTTTTGCTTAAAAATCCCTTAAAAGTATTGTGTTCCTTATGAAAAGCATGAGACTGTCTGCATACCATAATACGAGATTGTATATTATAGTTCTTTTTTTAGTTGCAGCCAGTGCTAGTCGTACATGTCATTGTCCTTTATACAATGAGTTTTATGATTTTCCATTACACGTTCATTATTCTTTGTCTAGGTGTACTTTACTTTAATGCAATCAATGTGGTGTCTGAAGTGTCAAGAGTAAAGAGAGATTAAAATCCTGTTGCTTAAAAAAACTTTTTTAAAGCGAGAAAGCAACTAAATAAAAATTTTATTTACTTTAAACTAGAAAAAATGTTAAAGTTTTAAGAAAAATACACTAAATTAAATATGTCCTCTAAGAACATTTTTTATTACTATTTAATGAAAAAGGAATTTTTTTGCTTTAATTTTTTTTTACATACAGGTTTTATTAAATTAAGTCGAAACAGTGTTATAGAAAAACTTTGTTTTCAGCGAAAAATGTTAAATTTTGAATTATTGCTATGTTCGAAAATTCGAAAATAATTTTTAATTCTCAAAAAATGTAATTTTAAAGCCCAAATATTTTGATAAAATTAAAAAATTAAGCTTGAAATTTTGAATCTAAGTTTTCACGTGCAAAATAGAAGTAGTAGTAAGTTTTGGCAAACAAAAAATCTAGGAAAATTTAATATTTAAACTACTTAATAAAGTGTTCTCTTATAGAAATAAAAAAAGATAACTTCTAAAAATTTTAAATGTCTAAATTCTAGAAAAAACTTAATATTTAGCAAAAAATGGAAAAATGTAAAATTTTTTTATTTTCGAAAATTCGAACATTATTTCGAACTTTCGGAAAAGCCATTTTTGAACCCCAAATATTGTGATATAAACAAAAATCATAAAATTTGGAGAGAAAAAAACTTTTATTTATGTTCGAAAATTCGAATTAAATGTTTTCAGTCGAAAATATGGCAGATATTTAGCTGTTGTGCCAAACAAGCAGACAATACTCAAAAATACAAAAATATTTAATATAATAAAATCTACTTTTACAGCTAATTATTTATGGCACAAGTTTTCGAGCAGATAGCAAAATATATTTAATTGATTTTTTTAAAAACAAAGAAAAAATAATAATTATTGAGTTTAATTTGCAAAAAAATCAATTTTAGATTATCTCTTCCTCTATTTTTAGTTTTCTTTATTAAACATTATCAACTTAATAAAAATCAATCAATTTAAATTAATCTTTCTTAAACACTTAATGGCCCCTGTCATTTTATTTATGCATTTCGAATGAACAAAACGGCTTAATAATTTTCTTTTGTTGAAAGTTTATATATTCTTCAATCAATAATTGCATGAATTTAATTTTCTTAATACAGATTTATCTTAAATACAAGTGTATTAATGTACATAATAATATATTTTTCCCTTTGCTCTTCTAGGGAAAGAAAAATAAAAATAATAATTAGTTAGATGGCCTAAGTGATTTCCACTTTGTACGAAGATGTAGAGAATGCTTCCTCTGTCTTAGTTTGCCTATTAAAACGGTCTTTGACCTTTTTCTACAACAATATTCTTTGATTGATTTATGAAAATATAAAAGCACCAAGAAATTAATTACGAAATCTGTTTCTTTTTTACTTATGTATGTGGGTAAGTGCGTTTTTGTTTATGAGAGAGACTGCGAGAGCCATACTGAGAGTCCATTTGAACAAATGTTAGTGGGGAAGGCATTTTGTTAGGTTAATAAGTTAAAAATATAAGAACTACTTTAAGGGAAGCGCAATCGATTTTAATATGCTAATGTGCTGTGTGTGCTCATAAATACTTGATATGTGATGAAAAATATAGCATGCAATAAAAAAGTTTTCAATAGTCCTTCCAGCTAACAGTTTAGTCACAGCGACTTTAAATTCAATCTGCATATTTTGATTTAAGAATTTTAATCGAAGGATCGATACATGTCAATAATATTTGAAACTGATTTTTGGCATATGGCCATCACGGCTGTTAAAGCTGTTGCGCATTTTGGACGTGCATTTAAGAGTCTGTATTGCTGGCCGTATCTAACGATTATTATTACCAATTTTGGTTTCCTAGATGTCAATGACATTACTATCACGGAGGTCAAGTGCCAGGTCAAATACCAGGATAAATGCACTAAATCAATTTATCGTCAAATTTCATTTCAAAAAGTAAATGGTTGCGACTGCTGTATAGCATGTAGCGCCATCCTGTTAAAATTACATCTTGTCCGCATCAGTATCAGTTATATTCTTTTACATTGATCACGGCTTGGCAACGATCTGTGTCGATCGTAACGTGAATTCGTTTTTAAAGATGGTAAGTGCCTGTAATGCGACCAACGCGCAAGTCACAAATAAGCCTCACAGCAGAATATACGCAAACTAAATATATGAAAAAAACTTTTTAGTTGCATGCTATATTTTTTCAGCTTTACGTATATTAGTAGTCCTAATGCAGGCTCCTCTCTAAGCACATCTTGAGAACTGGTAATATCAAAACGTTAAGGCGTTTAAGATCACCGCACTAAATTAAGAACCATCCCTCAAGTGGAAAAAAAACGTCAAGTAAATGCAACAATTCCACATCCACTTTATTGATTTTTTAAAAGAAGCTCTGCCGTGATTTTTGTAGCAAACACTAAAATGAAGTTTTAATCGTACCTCGTAGAAAACCCATTTTCTTTAGAAGGAAGATAGTTTTTTATTGAGTTTAGGCACAGTCCTGGGAGATAAGAATGATATAAAGTGGGATAAAATTGCATTGCACTCATGGACAAATATGGAAAAATACCCTACAATCCGACTTGGCTTAGTGGCACGTTTCATTGTCGTCTTCGAAGAATGTGGGTGTACAGGTATCGATTTGTGTTGAGCTATGCTTCCTAAAACATGTTGAGTGGCCGTTGTGGTTGCATTGGTATAGATCCCTACGTGTTCTTTAAATAGATGATTATGAGTTCAAATCCCAGCAGAGTTTTTCGTATAAAGAGAAATAATTAGTGTTGTTTAGCCAAGGTAGGATGAGTTGTTTAAGTGCTAATTAATATAGAGAGCAGCTCTAATCCCACCGATTAGAGAAAAGGAAAGTTATTTTTGTGTAGCTACAGTTAATGGTTTAGTGAAGGCGCCTATTGAAATGGAAATTCAACTACAGGGGCAGTAGCGATAAAATACTATCAAAATCTCTTCCACCAATTTAAAGCAGAGAAAAATAACTTTGTTTAATTCGTTTTCATTAAATATTTAAATTTTTAATTTAAGTCACCAATTTAGTTTCAGAGCAAAAACACTTAGACTTGGCCACTCACTTTGTTAAAAATTAATTTAATTAATTTCGACAATTTTTTGTATTTAAAACAAATTTCTTTTGTAAATGAATATAAATCATTATATATTGGAATTCTCGAAATTCATTTTTTGTGTGTTTTATTTCTATTTAAGAAAATAAACACACATGAACCTGACATGTGTTGTTGGCACTTTTAAAACCACAAAATTCTTTTGAAATTTTTCAAATATATATTTTTTTTTAAATGTCAGGAATATTTACTAGTTGGCCACACAATAAAAAATTCATTCATTAAAATGTTCAAAGGCGGGAGATGCAATTCAAAATGAACATCAGTCAAGTTAATTCTGTTGATGTTTTCAAAGAAATTTTATTTTTTTTTTCTTAAATATTATTTATCGATTTGTTTTAATTTTTTATATCTATATTGAGTGATCTGTATTATGTATAGAAAATTCTTGGAAGTTTTTTTTTTTAAGCACAGTGGGCAATACAAAAAAAAATATAAAAAACGGCCTGTTATTTTTAACTCCCCTTCTTGGGATTTTTGAATTTTTCTTTGGCAACTATAAGATTTGTTAGTTTTTTCCTTTAAATGTAAAAGTTACACTCGCACCGAGAACAATTTTTTTCCTTTAAAAACTGTGGATGAAATTGATCTAGATGAGACCTGGTTTCGAGAGCATGACCCTACGTGCGACAAGCTTATTTTGAGACATGGATCTGTCATGTACCGTTCCTGTAAGTTCCTGTAATTTCGTGCCACGTAAAGTTTTGGATGCAATGTTCGAAAAGTGTCGAGTACTGCCTCGATAATCAGGCTCCCAAAATTATTTTCAAATGTTCATTGATATTTTATATAAATTCTTTTTTCTAAAATTTTTAAAATTTTTATGTACTTTTTTTACAAATAAAAATTCTATTTGGTTTAAAAGTCACTTACGATTTATCTTTCTTGTAGAATTTTCTAATATAATTAGCATGTTGCTAATATAAATATCTCATGCTTATGATCACTTCATAAAATTATAAATAATTTAATGCCAATTTAATTTGCTTTTATTATTAATTTCTTATTTTATTTACGTTTTAGTGTTCTGCTCATTTTACCTTTTTATACTCCTTCTCTTTTACAAAAGTCAATGAAACAACAACGTGCTTAAATTTTTTTCTTTTAATTTTTTAGCATAATTAAACCTGTTTTCTCACGTTAATTTCTTCTCACTGTTTGCGTTACTTTTATGTGAATTTTATTCACATTTTTTTATTTGTTTCTATTTTTGATTTGTTTGTGTGTTTTTTTTTTTTTTTTTTTTTTTTTTTTTTTTTTATAAAGAAATATAATGAAATAGAGTTATTGTTGTTGTTGCTTTAGAGTAGGTTAGTAAGTAAATTAAATTTTTGTTTTGTTTTTTTCATCTCACTAGTTTTAATTATTTGTGGAAGTGGGAGCGTTATGTACGAATATGAGTTACTGTTGAATAAAATGTTAATGCGAACGTGAGGAGAGTCTACAACTTTAATAAGAATGATTCATTTGTGAGATTTTTTTTTAATTCAAAATTCAAAATGTAGCTTCAAACTTTTGAACTCAGGCTGTAATTCATAGAAGTAATTTTTTTTTATTATTAATTGTTAAAAAAAAGTATTTACTCAATAAATTAAAAATTTTATAAAAATAAAGCAAAGCACACCTTCAGTCACGAAGAAAACCGCGTGTTAAAAACGTCATTGTTTAAGCGATTTTTTAATTTTTAAATTAATTTTTTTTTTTATTACTAAATAATTAAACTCAAAGTAATTTTTTATTAAAATAAGATTTTGTATCACGTAGTTTATGAAATTAAATAAATCAGGAAAATATCCTTCATATAAAAAAGATAAAATGAAATTGAAAATTTGACAAAATTATTTATAAAAGCAATAAAAAAATTAATTAAACTAAAACTCGAACGCAAACAAATGTTTGTTCAAATATTTATTATATAAATTTTTTTTTGCATAAACAGGCTTTGCGTTTTTAAAAAGGGTACTTTGTTTTTCTTTAATACAAACCCTGCCTTACACAGTCTTCTAATAACTTAATTAACCAGGGCTGGATGTAGTTATATTATAAAAAAATTACTTTTTAAATCCACGAGGGAATTCGTGTCGAATTATTATGACTTGTGATTTTTTTATATTTTTGGAGATTTTTAGCTATTTATTCACCTTTTTTCTAATATTTTAATTATAATTTCGGTGTGTTAGTAAAATTTCGTTTGCTGATGCCTACTTAATTAAAATTAAAATTGCGTATTTTTTATTTACTTTTATTTTCAAAGAAATTTTTTTGTGAACTTTCATTGTTTGTTTAACAATCGTTTGTTAGAGATTCTTTTGTTTTATGAAATAAAGTCTATTTTTTTAAAGTTCGTTTCTTAAATTCTGTTTTTCAATGATTGACTTCTTTTTGTTGTAAAAATGCGATATTTGAATATTGATTTTGAATATTGATTTATTTATTCTCTTTTGAATTTTTTTCTAAATTTTTTATTAAAATTTTGTGGAGAAATATTGATTTTGTAATTTTATGTTTTTTTCTTCTTCTCAATTTTTAGTTATGTGTCGGTTTTTATTGCGAATTTTTTTTTAGCTTTTGTTAATTTTATAACTTCTTTTGTTATCGACTTTTATTTTGTTTTTAATAATCAATTGTTTACAAATTTTTAAAAAAATTTTTGGCGATTTTTGAGACTTTTTAGTTTTTGACAATTTTTGGATTTGTAAATAGAAACTGCAGTAAATTTTAATGATTTTAATTTATTTTGAAAAAGTTTGCTTGCTTTTTGGGAAATTGTTTACTTCTTTTTGAACTTTTAAATTTTTAACAGTTCAGTTGATTTTTTTACCTCATAAAAATTTAACTTAGAAACTAAATTTGATTAAATTTTTTTTCGTATTCCTTAAAGTTTTCTTTACCTTTGATTGATTTGGTTTCACTTTGATTTTTCAGAAAGCTATGGAAATTTTTTTGAAACACAAAACCCATTGAGTTTTTCTACTTCACATTTTTTTTTAACTACACAATTTTCAATGTTCACTCATCCATTAATTCACAAAAAAAAAAATTCTCACTTAAATCGAAAACAAATGGCTACAATAATGAAAGAAATTATTATTATGACGCGCACCCAGCAGTTCTAACAATAAATTATTTACAGCTGTTTATAGTTCTTTTCCTCACACTTCCATCCCTGGTAATTTAGATGATTTCAAGTTGCAATTGACTATTAATTTTTTTTAAATATTTCTTATGGCTGTTTCTTTAATTAAATTTATGAAGTCATTTAACAAAATCAATGAGACGATAAGTCTATTCACCAGAACTACAGGGCTTTAGAACACACACTAACGCAAACATAGAAATTTGTTTAAATTGTTAGTCAATGTCTGCTGTTGTTGATGGTCATATCTGAATTTATAAACCAAAAATTATTATTAGTTTTTGTTTATCTTTGTTGTTGATGTTGTTATTTTAGGGCTAAGTTAGAAATAGTTACTCATCCATGATTGAATGCATAATTTATTTTCATGTGTAAAAACAACAAACAACGCAATAACAAAAATAAATATTATCTACGAAATTTTGTAAAGATAAAAAAGAAACGTACAACAATAAAAAATAATATTTATTTAAATTTAGACAATAAATACTTCGCTTAAAATATTAAGTTTTTTTTTTAAATTTTTGAACGGTAATTCAAGGGAATTACAAATTTTATAGTGCGTATTTAATTTATTGTCGGAAATATTTTTTTTTTTTTTTTTTTTTTTTTGAGACAAAATTTATATTAGGAATCATCTGACACTAATGAATTGTTGTCTGCTGTAGATTGTGACAAAATTTTATTAAAAATACATTAATATACTGTACATCACAAACTAAAGAAACAATATTTTCGCAAAGACTTGTAGAAGAAAGAATTAAATAAAGTTAATTCTGCCTTTCAAAAGTTTGTGTCTGAGTTTTATTTTCTTAGTAGAGAGGGGACGCGGGTGGTTTATGAGTGTACACAACCACTACTGAACCCTCTTACTCTTCAATGTATCCGTTTGTTATGTTTATAATAATAAATACGTTGTTCTTAAAAATATATATCATGCGATAAATTTATTTCTCCATACAAATTGCTGAGTTGCATAATTTCCAGCACGTACCTTGGACTGAGCCGTCTAATGGTCGCCACAATAACAATATTTCGCCCAATGTCGCTTTTCATACACAGGTAAAATCTTCTTCTATTTAAATCTTGGATATGGTGACGCTATTCATCTAAAATAATTGATATATGAATCCACTTTCATGACTGACTATCAGGACAGTTATATAGCATTTTGTATGTAGCTAACTACAATTTTGACCCTCCTGTCTTTTGTCAGCCTTAGTACCATTAACGCCCGTCTGCAAGATGTGAAATCTTCCCATTTCGATGAAAACGAATTTGTTTTCTTTTAATTTTGCGGCAGTAAAGTTTTTAATCTCAAACTTTATTGATTTTACATGACTGACTGCAACTGCAAGTAAAACTACGAATATGTAAAATGCAAAATAGAAAAGTTACATGCAAAAAAAAAGTAATAAACGAAATTTATTAGTTAAAATAGTCATAAGCACGAAATGACCTTGACTCGATAGTTGTTTTTACTGATTTGTGCTTACGTTTATGTTTTTTGCAATTTTTATCGCGTTTTTTTTTATTTTGTGTTTCCCATTGAAATAAAAAGTAAAACTAAATTTTATTTATTTAAAAAAAAAAAAAAAATTACAACACAAATATTTAACGGCGCAATATTTGTAGACATTGAAACACACAAACGTGTTGCGGGTAAAAAATTAGTTTTTTTTTGGATTATTGACAGTTCCTTCCAGTAGTTTTGAAAAAAGAAAATTTTAATACATTCATCTCTGTGTTTGTTATGAGGAGAAAAGGATCTTTACGTTATACAGTTACGATGCTTTAGCCATCTTGAACTCTTGAACGCTACCTGAACTTTGTCGTTCGTTTGACTGGTCATTCAGGTCATCGCGTAAAATAAGTTTTCTAACACATTCTTAAAGGCAAAGTAAACAAAAGCTAAAGCACATAAATAAGAAATTATGCATTTGAATTTGTGCTTTAATAATTTTGCGAAAACCCAAGAAATGTTTCTGGCATCATGTTTATAATTAACAAAATGTTTCTGGCAACAAGTTTTTGTTTAAATGAGCAAAAACATGAGATTTTGTAGGCTGGTTGGCAAATCAAGAAACATAATTTGCTTTTAGAGACAGAGTTAAATATTTCGCTGTGTTGTGACCGAGTGGAGTGCCGCGTCTAGCTATTTGATGAGTTTTGCTACAATTGTAGCTCAAACAGAAATTGATTATTTTTTTCTAGGGGACATGTCACTTGTTAGAATAAATAGCTTTAAATTATTGACTTGAAAATGGTCGCAGATGACTTAGAAAATTCAATTTATTTTGGGATAATTTTAAACTAATGTCGTCCTTTCATTACAAATATTTGTCAATCTGTTATATGTGGGTACTTAACTTGAACTTGGTAGTCTACAAAGGCGACAACTGAATGAATATTTACTGCTGAAGCAATAGTGACCCTTAAAAGCTAATTAAAATAATTAAACGAGAGATATCAGAACTGCAGGGTATATAAGTATAAATTACACCCATGTAAACACACACATACACACACATTCACCAAAACCGTCCCTCACGCCTTAAAGCTTGCCCTCTTCAAAATAGTAATAGAATAATTTAAAATGTTATTACTGGCACGACACTCATCATTTATTCAAATTTTGTTTTCTTTTGCACTCCGTTAAATTGTTATTCACGATGATCATCTTTTGTATGATGATGATAATGATACTAGTGCAGTCATCATTATCTCTAATTATTTGATTTTTCTTTCTTTGCTATTTTAATTTTAAAACTGAAAATATGGGTGCGGTGGTTAGGAATGCCATACATTTTATAAAATTATATATTTTTTTTTGGTATAAATATTAAAATAAATACTTAAAGCGATTCATTAAAATGTTTAGAATATTAATTTAAAATTAACTTTTAACTTAACGTTAAAGCGAAATAAAATTATTAAAAAAAACGAATAAGGTTTTGTTCCTTTAAAAAAAAAAATAGATATAAACTTTTGTACACCAGCATTTGGAAAATGTGTTATAAAAAATTTAGATTAAAATTTTTTAATTTATTGAGGAAATTTCTGTACCGCTAAAAACTTCTATTTGAGATGTTTTAATTTTTTAGGTTGCTCAGTTAACGGTTTATTACAGCCAGATATTCTTCATTTTTTTATACCGTAATTCGATTTTCAACTGTTGGTAGTCGAACTCGTTATTCATCAGTAGTGATTCTTTGACATATTTCTCACTGTTGGCGGGTATTTATTAAAATCCCATTTTCCTTCAGGGAAATGCCACGAAATTCTCAATTAATATGGGCTAAACATTCATTAATAACTTACCCCGGATTCTCAGCCTCAATTATATTTCTCAGAATTGTATTCTGCCCGATTTGACACTTTTAGTTTTAGACAGACATTTTATATGAACTTTCTGATTGTTGAATGTTCAGTGCGGTTTTGTACGATGGTACGTATCGGTGAGGTCTTATCTTATTAATTCTGGAAGATTCAACCAGGTCTGTGCAGACCTTTTGCATATTAATTTGTACATAATTTTATTGCTTTGAGTATTATAGACGAATCCATCCATGACTTCCTCAAAGCAGATAAGGTGAGTACAATGAACACCAACTCAGGCAGCTTTTATGTTTTTGTCCGGTTTCTTTTACGATTACAAGTGATGTGGATCATACGAAACAAGTAGGTCTCTGCAGACCTATGAGTGCTTGTGCAGTCGACTGAAAGTGTTTGACTTTATTTATAAAGTGCCAGTAAAGCAACAGAGTTTCTTGTCGGTTACATAAAATGTTTCAGCAAAGGAAAGAAACTGAAGAAAAATAATTTATATGGCTGGACGACGATGACATAGATAGCGAAGAAAAAAATACATTCGAAGGCAACGATGACACCTATGCGGATTATATGCCTGTAAAAGACACGGCTTTCGATGCTAAAGAAAACATGGCTGTGGAAACCGATAGTTCTTGTGAAGGTGATAATGAGTTAGAAAGTTTCTTTGGGGGCGCTTTAACTGCCACCGAAGCAATTAAAGTAATAGATATAGATGAAGAGCCCGGTTCGTCGATATCGATAAGGCATTTCCGTGTAATAAATGGCAAGCTGTGAGCAAGTGCTCCATCATCCACAAAAAGATCACGTGCGCATAACTGCGTCACTATAGGCTGCGAAGAACCTGCTCCAGGGATCATGCGAAAGCTGATTTCGATCGCTAGTAACTCCTGAGGTCGTAAGAACTATTGTGCGTAAGATAAATTGGAAGGCACAAAAACTATGCAGTCTATGGATTGACAGTAATCCAGACAAGAAACTGGTAGTGTTCGCAGGCATATTTGGATTTAATAGCCATCCAGTTCAATTTTACAATTAATTCGTTTCTATAATGGTAACACATGACCTGCTCGAATATTGGAAAGTAATTCGGCTGTAATTGAAGACGTTTGGAATATGTTTCTGAAGAACTTGGGGCATCTTTATGTTCCGGGTGCCCAGATAACTATTGATGAGCAATTTTTTTTTACCCTGGGCGCACGCGTTTCATGCAGTATATACCGTCTAAGCCTGCCGAACACGGTGGAAAAATCTGAAGGGACTTGCTTTGTCGCATAGTTCCGTCTTAATTAAAGCGATGTTCTGAAAAAATACGTTTTTAACAACATCGGTATTGGCCAAGACCTGTGACTTCACCAAAAATATATTGGGTTTAACCCGCACTGTTTTGGCAGCCAATTCAGTTAACATCTCGAGGGACAATCGAACCATTAAATTTTTCATGAAGAATATTTCAATCTGATGCCATTTAGGCGATCAATAAGGGACTTTTAATCATTTTCTTTTATCACAATTTAGAGAAGTAATATATTGTCGCTTATGGCACACATTTTCACATTAGTCAAAGAAATGCTGTTCATTCGTATAACTTGCCATGAGTACTGAACCGAATATAAAATAACAAAATTTTACATACATCGCCAAACCCAATATCGCCGCCAAAACAACATCAACGAATACAAACGTGATTTTAAAACTTAATAAATCGTTTTTAGTTTAAATGATTTTTTTTGTTCCATTTGCAGTAATTACACCTCCTTAACGGTTGCATAACAAAACTGACTAAATGATTATAATTTACAAGATATGAACAAATATTTCATTAACATTAAGTGTCTAATTAATTAACAATATTATTAGCAATAAAAATATTTATTTATACTTCAGACTCAACATTCTTTTATACTTCAAGTGTTAAGCAAAAAGCCCTGCCTGTAGTAAAATGTGTTGGTAGTTTTGCTTGTAATTTAAAATGTATTTAAATTCATTTAAATTATTTTCATAGGCAAAAAAGAAATAAAATATAAGTGGAAGCTATTTAAAACAAATCAAGTTTATTTGAATCTAAAAATCTATTATTAAAAAAAAAATTATTAATAAATAAATAAATAAAAATTCCTCTAAGTTGCAAAATAATTACTTTAAAATATAAAAAAAAATTAATAAAATAAAAAAAACGTTATTTACTTTAAATACCAACTTTCCTACTGGGTTTTTAACTCTTTAAATAATTATAAAAATATTATTTTGCTTACTAAACTTTGTGTGTGTGTGTGGTTTAAATATAATTATTAAATTTATTTGTTTGTTAACAACAACTGGAAAAAAGTTGTTATGAAATAAAACATGATAATTAAAAAGAACAAAAAAAAAAAAAAAAAAACAAATCAAATAAAAATTAATAAAAAAAGCAAAATATTTATTTACAACAAGGTATGGCCTTTTAACGGGTGTTTCTTTAGAGGGTCTTTTAATTTTAAGAGCACCTAAACACAATAATGTATTTTTATTGAATCGATGTTGACCCGAATGAATTCTTCACTCCAGGTTTAACTTTTCCTCTGCTAGGTACATACGAATACTTCCCTCTTTACTTGACCCCTGGAGTCTGGTTGGCGAGGAAGAAAACACTAAAATAATTGAAATAAAAAACTAATTTTTAATTTTTAAAATAAGTCGAATTAGTGAAGAAAATTCAATTAAAAAAAAACAAACACATGTGGGGCAATAGAGAACTTAAAAATATGAAAAAACATCAAGTCAAAAAATTGGCGCTCTCCGATATTTTCCAAGTTATGGACCTCTGAACTTTTCATAAAAAAGTACGATTGTTCGCCATATTTTTAAAGATATAAATAAGCGTATCATTTAAAAGCTTTGGAAGAAATATTTCAGGATATGCTTAAATTGTTTAAAAATGTTTAACCCATTAAAAGCCAATGACATATTTATGTAATTTTTTTATTAATTTTTTGTTTTGTTTTGTTTTGTTTTATTGGTGTGACTTCACTAAACTAGATTTGCTAAGGCACTCTAACATGTTTTAATTCGGCTTAAGTTGTTAGTTATTCTTTAATTTCTAAATTTATTAAGAAAATAAAATTATTGAAAATTTTTTTTGTGATCAACTTTAAAGAAAATAAGGAAATCAAGTCACTAGTCGAATGCAAAGCAGCACGACTACATCAGCATTCTTCTGTTGTTTTATTTTATTTTTGTATTTTTTCTTAACATTTTTCACACCCACTAAACATAACCGAACACCGCACAAGTCAAACTAATAAACATCAGGTTTTTTTGTCTTTAACATTAATTAATTCACTCTTAGTAGAGTCAAAGTTGTAACCTATCAGAGATCAATATGCGATGTCTTTGTAGTTTGTTTTTGTAAATTTTTGAACAATGAACTTATTATCATCTGGAAGTTGAGAAAAAGTAACTCTTAATATAACAGATTTAAGGAGAACTGTTTTTGTATTAATATCACGGGTCTTATGGCCAATTAAATTCTGATAAAGACGAAATAGTGAATTTTAGAAAATTTTAATTTGACAATAATGTATTTCGTTTTTGTAAAATTTAATTTTTAATCGAAAGAAGTAACGAAGAAGTGACTTCAATCTAAAAGTGCTTTGTAAAATGCTGGCAGAGACGAGGAATACAATAATCAATATTAATATGGTTCGACAAAGTTCTATTTAAAACGGTCTATTTAAAACAGTTTAAAATAAAAGACTATATTTTCTAAAATTACGTCAGTATGGTGACATCCTTTAAGTCTTAATTTAATTTTCCACTTTGTCTTCTTGTAGCAGTTTAAAAGACAAGGCCGTATACGTAACAAATAAAAAGTTATTATGGGGACACCCACGTACCAAATGTGGGCCCCCTTTAATTTAAAATTCTAAGGTTTTTATTTTTTGTTTATTTAATTTTTTAATGCTTTAAATTTAAAATTTTTGTGTATTATAGGTCAATAGTAAAATTTTCGACTTCCATAGGGGCACCCTTTAATTTTTCATTTTATATTTTACCATTTGCTTTTATGGCGATTATAGTGTCCCACACTTATTTTTCTGTCGCCAAAGTTTTAAAGGATAAGGCCATATAAGACTATTGGGACACCCTGTATCTTTTAACTCCAAAAATTTTTTTAGCGGCCATGTTAATACACCTTCTCTAAAAACTTTAATGCCTATCGCTAAGAAAAGTTAAAACCATGTATTTTACAACTCTATGGGGACACCCTTTAGTTTTTAATTTTATGTTTTTTTTTTTTTTGAAAACTCCACAGACACGTACAGAGGCCATAGCGAAAACAATAGGGTTAATTTTCAACCCTTTTTCGTTATGGAACTCTAGAAACTACTTTTTCCCTGGTGAAAATGCATTCAAAGAGATCAATAAAATAAGAACATTCTTTAAATGCTCGTTCACCCAACAAAATATTTTGCTAAAGTCCAGAAAAATAAACAAAAAAAATTTGTATGATTTCCGCCTTAAAATAAAATTATAAAACAACCAAATGCAAAAGAATGACCTCTATGAAAAAAACACCCTTTTGCAGAAAAAAAAAAATATAAAGCGACAGAAAATTTTTTAGGCAACAATTAAAAGTAAAACAAAAATTATTATTTCGCTATTAAAAATGCATTCAATTCATTCATCTTATAAAGTAAAAAGTAAAAAAACGAAAAAACTGCATTTTATACATTCAGAGTCCGACGCCATACATTCACAGGTTTTGCTGATTATTCATTCAAAAACAAAAGCAACAATCCAACCAAGAATGCAATTGTGGGCTGGTAGGTGTTTTCAACTATTTCGTATGTTGTTGGATGGCGTTTTGAAACTTTTGTGAGTGTATGAAAGTGCGAAATGTTTAGGTGCTGCAGTATTGGTGGTGGCTCTTTGTTGAAATGGCAACTATTACCGCTGCAACACCTGCTGACAAGTACAAAAGTTGTAGTTGTAATTTATGACTTGTAAAACAAACAATAAACATCTTTTTGCACTTTAACTGATTGTTTCAGTCAGGCACGAAATATCAAAATTGGAAAAAAATTTCTTTATTTTACGAAAATTTTGTTTTAGAGGGCTCCGTATACAAGATTGAAAACGTAACTTTATTGTGAACACAGTAAGGTCTATTTAAATGTCTGATCTGGAACCATAGACGCTTCAGTAATCAAGAGCGATAAAATGATATTAAAAGTAAGAGGGTGTCCCCGTATGGACGTGATTTTCATGAATATCACGGCACATGAAATTTTTAGCAGAGTATGTAGTACTATGTCCGCTATAACGACAAATATCAAAGCATTAAATAAAAAAATTAAAGGGTTGCCCCAACAAAAGCTTAGAATTTAATGCATATGCTGTCTTTTCGATCGAAGCGTTAAAGACAGAATTTTTAACAAGCAATGAAAACCTGAAATTTAAAATTAAAGAGTGACCCGTAAATGGCAATGGTTACTATTCGAGTGTAAGTTAAGGTCGCACTTAGCGAATCAATTTTATATTAAGAGTGTGGAATTAAAATTAAAATGCTTTTGGTTTCATGCTTTTTACATGTGTAACAAACACACATCGATGCTTAAACGCTTGGTAGCAACATTCAGCGAGTTATTCGTTTATTACGGCCACAGTTTTCTTTTTATTAGAACCAGCACTCATTTGATGACCCCTACTCATGGAATGCATTGTGCAGCAACATGAAAATTAAGTTGTGGGAAGTAGAATAGAAAGAGAAGTGTTTGTGATTTGAATCTATGCATTTGAAAGTGGCAGGAAAGAGCTTTTGAATGCGTAGTGCTATTTATTGGCCAATCAACATATCACTTGGGATCGTAACAACGTGTTATGTGTAAGAAATTATGGTTTTTAGAAACAAGTTGCATGTTTTCATCGAAGCACATCAATCCATTGTAGCAACGATGAAACCGGGCAACATATCTCACATCTCATCGATGTTCAAGTGAATCGATACTGTCATCAATGAGGTTCTTCGCCCTTTGCTAGATGCAGTCTAATAACTCTGAAATAATCTTTGAAGCATCGACGCATACATGTTTGTTGGTGATCAAGTGGAGTGATGCATGTCATGCATCCTTTCAGAAAGCTTCTGTGACCTAATATAAATGCGTGTTTCTCCGAACCTCACATTGAATCAAGACCAAGACTAGTAGCTTCTGATTTTCTCTACGCTTATATGAAAGCACACATCACTGGGCTTTTCGAGCGTGAATTTGAACTCTGGTCGCATGAATTCATTCGAAAAAGGCTTGGCCTAATAAATGTGAATGACATGCGAAACTATTATGTGAAAAAATAAAGGTTGGACATAGAAGACCGTTTAGAAAAATAGGAGTAAATTGCGGTTGGGCGCGAATTTCGGGGTTGCTGGCCTCTCCATTTTTGGGGATTGGCGTTAAATTAGCAATCTTCCATACAAAACGCTGAAAAGTTTTGCAACTGCATGCGCTGAGGCCGACACGCGATGCTTCAAGATCAGTGCTGGTATTTTATTCGGACTAGAAGTTTTAATTGTGTGGGGATCCGCTAAAACCATTTTGACTGTACGTGGTCGAAAGAAAATACTTGGCACAGTTACTAATACTCTTTCCATTGAGGGCAGGGGTTCATTTGCTTTCCGGTTAAAAGTGCGTGAAAATTGGAAATTCAGTTTGTACCGTCTGCGCGTTAGCCACTGCCCCAATATCAAATATTTACATAAATTTTTTATTTTAAATAAAATAGTTTCGTTAATATTTAAAAGTTTTAGGTTTTTTATTTAATTAACACCCTGTGTTTGCTTTAAATAAGCCGCCTGTAAACTTGTCTCAAGTAATCAAATTATAGCTTTAAATAGTTTTTAATTAAACATATTTTTCATAATGAAACATTATTTTCTTTTCACTTGAGAATTTTAAATTAAAATAATATTTTTTCTTCTTTCTTTTTATTTTAGGTAAGTTTGAAGATTTTGTTGTTGTATGAATGGCAGAGACGATGAGTAAATTGCAACTATTGTCTGGTATGTGTCAATATTAAATACATATTTTATTCAAAATGAGGAAAGAAAAAATAATTTTAATTATGATTTTCTTTTATTTATATAAAAATTCTTATATTTTAATAATATTTTAGAAATAAATCAAAAGAAAAAGATTTTAATAATAAAAAAAAATCTAGAAAGATTGGTTTGATAAAATTTAGTTAGTAGAGATGCCACACGGAAAGTTCCAAACTCCCGAGAATTTTAAAATTTTAGAAATTTAAAAAATTTTTTTATTAAAATAAAATAGAAACAAACAAATAGAATTGTACGTATTTTTTTATTAATAATTAAGTAACATTAATAACAAAATAACAAAATATTTTTTATTTGAAAAAAAGTGGCAACTTTGAATATGATTCGAACACATTGACCAAAAACGATGGAAATTTGGTTGGAATTATAAAGTGACTTTTTCGATTCCGAATTGAAGCTCTTTTTCATTTTGAATATTTCTTGAAAGATTTGAGTCTTTTTACCTTATTTTACTTGGAGTTGAATTATTTTTAAAATACAAAGTGAATAATTTTGAACAACTCTCAGAAAACTTCAAAAAATTCTTTGTGGCCGCCAATTCCACTAAAAATTTCAAGTGATAAGCATCGGTGACAGAAATTAAAATTTATTGAAAAAAAACTAATATGAATTGTGACTTTTCTGAAATTGAAATTATCAAGTAGCTTTTGAATCGATTAATTTACAGAACACCAAATAGTCAATTATTTAATGAAGTTGATTTTTTAGGGGCCAAAAATATGCTAAAAAACACGAAAGATTTAGACATCCTAAAATACTTTGAAGTTTTAGGGAATTTTAGAGACTTAGAAATCCCAAGAAGTCCCAGCATTTCAGGATGGGGATTTAAAAAATTAATTCCGATTGGCGTCCCCAACACATGGCTTAGTCAGGGAAAAGTATTTATTAAAAACTTAAATATTAAAGGGCAGTTGACAACGAATTAGAAACGACTTATAATTAATAGTTAACGCTTTTTTCATATTTTTAACCGCGCATTCGTCGAGCGACTTAAAAAAAGAAGGAGGTTAATAATAAATCAACTGAATGTTGCTTTTTTATGTTTATGTCCGCAGAACTCAATCTCAATCTCTGGAACGAAATATTAAAGGGTGTCCCCATACAACATTTACGTTTTTGCGTCTATTATATATCCTAAAGGTCACCACTTTAAAATTAAAAAAAAAAAAAAATTCGCATCAATTTTAGCTCCCAATAGCAAAAAAGGACCACAAAAATAAATCTTAAAATAAAATAAAAACTTAAATGGTGTTACAGTAGTTGATGTAATTTGATTACTCTGACAGAAACAACAGCAAGTATACAATTTGAATTGGGAAATTAATTTCTCTGTTTAAAGTCGTTTTCTCTGTAAGAATTCTTTTGTAAATATTTTATGTTATTTAAAAAATTTTTGTATTGTATTTATCTATGGCCAATTATTAACAAACGGTCAACGTTAAACGTAAAGGATAAAAGTTTATTGTTCAAATGTGTGATAAGGCCAACCTTGACATATGCAAGTCCCATCTGGTATAAGGCGACAAGGACACATCTCAAGAAACTTCAAATTATTCAAAACAAATGCTTAAAAATAAAAAACGATAGACCTTGGAGATACTCCACTCAGCTTCTTTATGACGAAACAAAATATGAGAGAATTGTCGAATTCATAAAAGAGCTCAATAAGAAATATTTTAATTCAATTCAAAATTCCTCTCATCAATTAATAAGAGAATGTTTAGAATCGGTTTAATGTATATAAAACCCACATAATATATTTTTAGTCATGTAGATTTGTAGGATAATATTTTATTTGTGTTTATTTTTTACATTTAAACTGTTATTATTATTATATAAAGGTTTTTTCCTAATTTTCCTTTATTCAAATTAGAATGAATAAAAGCAACCAAGATCTGTAATTAGATATCTCATTTGTTGTAATATCTCTAGATAAAATCTCAAAAATGTATAAACATATATTTTGTAAATATAAAAGAAAATAAAGATGAACTTATAAATTGAAAAATTGAATTGAATTATATTGTATTTAATTTATTGTCTCATTTGACACAATTATTTGCGTTGCTATACGTCATTGAATCGAGTAAAAACAACAAAAATTTATTAATTGCAAAGAACAGTATTTGTTGTTTTATTTTTACTTCAATCACTTATTTATTTGCTTACATTCACACCAACAACTTTAAATGCTGTCATTATCATTGACAAGCAATTCGCAATTTCGTTTCGTATGCGTCAGATGTCATGTCATTTCAGGTGCTCGATTTCATTTCATTTTTATTATCCATTTTTATATAACGATTGAAATGTCTTGTCTTGTTTGATTTGCTTTTTCTTTTTCTTCTTGCTTTTTTTTTTTGATTAAAACAAATATGTGCTTAATGAAAAAAAAAACAATTCAAGTTGTTGCTTTTGCTTTTGTAAAATCTTTTTTGGAGGCCTAAAAACAAGTGTTTTATTTATTCATTCTTAATGCGAAATAAGCAATCAGACGTAAAAAGTTGTAATTGGCCTTAAACTCTTAAAGCCTGATCACTGAGAAATTTATTTCAAAACAAATATAAGTGCTATATTCGGTTATACCAAATCTTATATACATTTCACCATTTGTGAAACGTAGTTTAGTGAAGTAACTCCAATAAAAAATTAACTCCAGAATTAAAAAAAAATACATAAAAATGTCATCGGCTCTTAATGGATTAAGCATTTTTTTTAATTTTAGTATTTGCTGAAAGACCTCTTCAAAATCTTTTAAATGATACCCATATTGATATTTAAAAAAATATGGTGCACAATCTATGAAAGGTTCTGAGGCCCATAAATCGGAAAATGTGGCCGAGCGCTAATTTTTTCACTTGATGTTTTTTTCTTTCTTATTTTTTAATTCTCTATTGCCCCATATACTTGTTTTTTTGAATGGAGTTTATTTATTGTGCAAAAAGATATGGAAAAATTAGAGGCAGGCGTAGTGTTTTATCCACTGCCTACAAGGATCGGGACCGATCTTGCTGATAATCAGTAACAAAATGTTCGTCTGATCGATTGGCTTATTTTAATTTTCTCTAGCTCATCAAGTTCCTTGGCAAAGTTGGTTTTAACCCAAACATGGAAGGAGAGACGCACATCGTTCAATCGACTTCACTGTGCAGGAGGACTCCGAATGTATACACTTTTTTGGGGTCGAAAATACTCGTAGATATTGTAGAAGTTAGAAACGGAATAGTAGACTTAGATGTATCCTTTTTTCTCCTGTGGTGAAGGATATAAAAATATAAAACACTAGACCAATTGAAACAGTATGGTAGACAATTTTTCGACATCAATTTCTGAAATTCTCTTTTTAAAAAAAAATATCATAGTTATTACCTTACATTTTGCTATTCGTTCATGGTCAGACTGTCGAGCTACCAATCTCTAGTCAAAGTCAGTTTAAATGCCATTTTCTACTTGTACCATCATTTCAAATACAGAATTTTATACTTTAACTTTACTTTAGAATACGTATTGAACTGACTAATGCCTCAAATTAGGAATGTCAAATTACACTTAGTCTAAATTTACACTATGATATTTTTTGAGGCAATTATTTTAACTCCCTTATTAAGTTGCAGCAATATCTTATTTCATGCTAGTTTCATTAAAAACTGCATAGTGTAAATATCGTATTAAACAAACTTCCTAAATTTCTATTTTTTTTTTATAATAAAGTCTTGCAGTAAGACTAGCACGCCCCAACAAGACCTACCGTGTTTTAATTAGACATCGTTTTGATACTCGAATTACGGTCTGTAGACTTGACTTATTTGTCGACTTCCACTTGTTGCCCTAATATACCGCCATACTTTTATACTATTATACTAAATTTTTACATATAGGTTCTATTACGAGGGCTGCTCTATATATTTCTGGCCTAATAGTAAAAATGCGAATATTTATAATCAAAAATGGTTTTATTGTTTTTCAAAGCATTCTCCAGCATGATTTATACACTTTTGCATGCGCTCAAACCAGTTGTCGAAGCACTTTTTCTACTCCGATTGAGACACCTCTAAAACATGGTTTTTGAATACTTCAACAGCTTCTTCTGGCGACGAAAATCGTTGACCACGCATTTTTTCCTTGATGTGCGGAAACAAGAAGAAGTCATTAGATGCCAAGTCAGGGCTGCACAGCGGATGACCCATTAATTCGACGTTTTGGCCGGTAAAAAACGCTCTGATTTGAGCCGATGTCTGAGAGCTCGCATTGTCATGGTGTACAATGATTCGTCTTCTCTTGTTGGTTTTTCGAATTTCTCCGATGACTTCAGGCAAAGAAATTGTAGTGTACCACCCAGAAATGACCGTCCTACGTTGCTCAAGCGGAACAGTCGCCATATGACCAGTTTTGCCGAAGAAACAGGCGACCATTTGCTTCGAAGTGCTTCTTCCACGAACAACTTTCGTTAGATTTTCCTCGTCTTTGAAGACCCACACGGTCGATTGTTGTTCCGTTTCGGGCTCATACGCATAGATCCATGATACGTCACCTGTGACGATTTTATAAACGTCTCTTGAAGCACCGCAATCGTATTTTTGCAACATTTCTTTGCACCAATCGACACGAGCCTTTTTTGAGCGACTTTTAAATTGTGCGGGATCCAACGAGAACAAACCTTTTTTACGGCCAGGTGTTCATGCAGTATCGAATGCATGCTGGTGGAAGAAATGTCCAAGGATGTCTCTATCTCTCGGTATGTCGCATGTCGATCTTGCATTATGAGTTCACGCACGGCATTAATGATCTCTGGCACAACAGCCGTTTTTGGACGACCTTCACGGAATTCGTCTTTGAGCGTGCTTCGGCCACGATTAAATTCATTATACCAATTTTTCACAATGCTATAGGATAGTGCTTCATCGCCATACAAAGATTTAAGTTCATCAATGCACTCTTGTCGTGATAATCCACGTCGAAAGTTGTGAAAAATGATGGCACGAAAATGTTCACGAGTTAATTCCATTTTTTTCTATATTAATTTTTTCAAGTCACTGTAAACAACACAAATAATGGCCGTACGTCAAAACGTTTTGAGTACGATTATGCACTTGGCAGCACCCAGTGTTGCCAGGCCAGAAATATATATAGCAGCCCTCGCACTAATTTTTTACATATAGATTCTGTTATAAAAACATACTTTTGTAAGATTATACTTTATCTATACATATAATAAAACAGTAACGGGTTCATTTCTGTACATGTAATATTTTTTAAAAGTGTTGTTGTGGGTGAGGAAATTAATCGATATGGAATACAAAAACAAGTATTTTTAGATAGATTTAGATAAAATTTTGTGTGGAGGCCCCCTTAGAAACTTGGTTTAAGTATAGTGTACTTTTTGTTTTGTAAAAATAAGTTATTTCGTAAAGAAACTAGAGATACAAATTTGAAGTCACTCAACTTTATCTGTATAATTGTACTAGAAGAGTTGTCAGTACATTTTCTTTTTGAAGATTGAAAAATTTTAACATTGTTTACAGATCTCTACAATAAATATTTAAAAATGCTTTTTTCTAAATTTGAATTTTAAGAAAATTATAAATGAAGGATTATAAATTATAAATTACGATTACACTAATTTACTATTATTCACTTTTGCTTTTATACTATTATACATTTATACTATTATACATTTCTACTATTTTACAATTATGATTTTATACTTATTTTATTTTATTTTATTATACTTAAATACTATTATAATTATGCTACAACAATCTTCTAATAATTATGCTATTACTCTATTTTATTATTATACAGTTTTTTTAATGAACCAATTTAAGTATTTACACACGTATACTATTGTCTTATATTCGCAATACCTTTTGTTGCACCTTTGGACTACCATATTATTTCTATCGCCACACGCTGAGTATAGACTTCGTTAGTTTGAAACACAGCTGTTGTTTTATGCTGCGTTACTATTTATGATACATTATACAATAATACTTTTTATTATACTTTTTTACTTTTATACTATTAAGTTGTTAAATTTGTTTATATTATACTGTTGATCTGCACTAATTTAAAATCATACTTTTATACTGTTACGAGTAAACTACTTAAGAATTTTAATTATAGTATTATGCTATTAAAGCATTATACTATTATAATATTCTACTATTAAACTTATATACCAAAAATTTGTTATACTGTTAAACTTGTATACTTTGTATACTTTAAAATGATTATATAATACTTAGTTTTACTTTTATACTATTGTGTTTTTAAATTTGTTTATATTATACTGTTGATCTGCACTAATTAAAAATTATACTTTTATACTGTTAGACTACTTAAGAATTATAATCATAGTTTTATACTATTAAAGCATTATATAATCATAAATATTATTATGTGTGTGAAGATAAATTTTAAAATTTATAACCCTAGCCACATTCTGTTACGATAACAGAGCTCTGTTAATCACTTAACATAACCAATGTTAATATTAAAAATTTAATATTAGAGTTTCAGAACAATATTTAAATATAATTTAAAGTGGATAGAACAAAAAAATATATTTTAAAACACTTGTACTAGTGTCGTTATTAAACTCCAATGGTCAAATATATTAAAATTTTGTTTTTTAAGAAATTATGGAGGTTTTTCCAAAAACACCACTTTTGAAATTTGAAAAAGGACTTTGGTCCTTTTCTCGTAAACGAAAGAGAGTGGGCGAAAAAAATTTATTGGAGAAGACTTCTAGTAGTGTCTTTATTAAACTCTAATGGTCAAATATATTAACATTGTGTTTTTTCAGAAATTTTAGCGGTTTTTCCAAAAACACCACTTTTGAAATTTGAAAAAGGACTTTGGTCCTTTTCTCGAAAACGAAAGAGAGTGGGCGAAAAAAATTTATTGGAGAAGACTTCTAGTAGTGTCTTTATTAAACTCTAATGGTCAAATATATTAACATTGTGTTTTTTCAGAAATTTTAGCGGTTTTTCCAAAAACACCACTTTTGAAATTTGAAAAAGGACTTTGGTCCTTTTCTCGTAAACGAAAGAGAGTGGGCGAACTTTACGAGGAAAAATGGAAAAGAAGTCCTAAAAAACCCATAAGTACTCTAAATTCAAAAATTTTTGCTGAAAGAATATTTAAAAATGTCCGACACATACCACCGCAAATGCGAAATAAAAAATATATTCTTTATTCTTTCTACAAAATTTTTAAGGGTAAAACAACTTTTTTTTTTTGCCAGTAATTGAGCTTTTAGAGGCAAAATGTTTTGAACCGCGACAACAGCTTTTTAATCATGTTGTAGATATATATATAAATATTCTGTTTTATAAGAATAAAAGCTTAGCATTTGCCCTATCAACCGAAGAAGGAGCTCATTTTTTTTATGCAGATGGTATTTTTGAACTTCCACTCAAAACCGTCGAACACATTTTTCTACCGATATTGCACGGAGAGCATTTTACTTTAGTATACTTAAACACAAAGTCAAAAGAATTTTTTTACTTTGATCCAATACGAGAAAACAAAAATGCAAGTGCTAATTTTTTTGAAATATTTCAAAAGAAAGTACCAGATACCACCGCTTGGCACATTGGAAATAAAGAACGTGATTACCAAACTGATAGCCTTAATTGTGGTGTTTTTATTTGCCAGTACGTAGAAGCCTTAGTAAAAAATGAACCTCTGAAAAATTTACAGAACCCAAACACATACCGCAATAAAATGAAAGACTGTATAATTGAGTTTTCAGATGACATGGCCGAAATATGTGTTCACTGCGGGTCAACAGTTGAACAAAACGCATATAGTTGTAAACAGTGCAGCAGACCAGCATGCAATGGTTGTTATATATATAATTATACTAAGAGCCCTTTAAGTAAGAGTCATATTTGCATTTTTTGTAATAAGTAGGTTTATGTTTTTAATATAAAACATTTTTAATAAATTTTATTTATGCAAAATAAAGAATGTTAATAGAAAATATACAACCAGAAAATATACCACACTTAAACATAGAATGACGTTCCTTAAAAAATTTTATAATTAAATTAGAAAATCTAAGAAAATCTATTCACTTAATGTAACGCTGTCCTTATTCAAAATATGTATTAAGAAAAAAAAATCCATTGTACTTTCTTCCAATTTTAAGTTTTTTTTTTTATTATTTTAGGCTTTTTAATTTACTAAGAAGTTCTTGCAGGTGCTGGTTTTAGAAACTCCCATAGGTAGTAAGGATTTTGGAAAATAAAATTTTTACTTGTATCTGTATAAATTTGCGTTAGTAAGAAATTTTATATATATATATATATATACATATATACATATACATATATATATATATATATATATATTATTTTAACACTGTCCCAATTTCGACATTGTAGAAAAAAATCTTTCTGATTGGAATTCCAAGTTTATTAAAAAGTTCTGAATTATATAAAACAGTTTCCTTTCAATGAATTTCGAATTGGAATCACGAACGCTTGTCACTACATTACTTACTATTGCCAAATTTGTACAGATAAAATTAAAAATTTTAATTTTCAACATTCTTGCACCATAAATGGATTTTTTGAGACCCACGCCTTCCTTACTATACTCACCAAAAAATATTTTTATCGTCTTCCTCCGAGAAGTTAATCAATAGCATAAAAAATTTAACAATATATGATGTCATAATGCTAATTACTTATTCTTATTTTATTGAAATAAAAACACACATAACAAAAATTTATTTTATTTTGTTTTATTTTTCAAAATTAAAAAGCGGTGTTTTTGGAAAAAACGCTAAAATTTCTGAAAAAACACAATGTTAATATATTTGACCATTAGAGTTTAATAAAGACACTACTAGAAGTCTTCTCCAATAAATTTTTTTCGCCCACTCTCTTTCGTTTACGAGAAAAGGACCAAAGTCCTTTTTCAAATTTCAAAAGTGGTGTTTTTGGAAAAACCGCTAAAATTTCTGAAAAAACACAATGTTAATATATTTGACCATTAGAGTTTAATAAAGACACTACTAGAAGTCTTCTCCAATAAATTTTTTTCGCCCACTCTCTTTCGTTTACGAGAAAAGGACCAAAGTCCTTTTTCAAATTTCAAAAGTGGTGTTTTTGGAAAAACCGCTAAAATTTCTGAAAAAACACAATGTTAATATATTTGACCATTAGAGTTTAATAAAGACACTACTAGAAGTCTTCTCCAATAAATTTTTTTCGCCCACTCTCTTTCGTTTACGAGAAAAGGACCAAAGTCCTTTTTCAAATTTCAAAAGTGGTGTTTTTGGAAAAACCGCTAAAATTTCTGAAAAAACACAATGTTAATATATTTGACCATTAGAGTTTAATAAAGACACTACTAGAAGTCTTCTCCAATAAATTTTTTTCGCCCACTCTCTTTCGTTTACGAGAAAAGGACCAAAGTCCTTTTTCAAATTTCAAAAGTGGTGTTTTTGGAAAAACCGCTAAAATTTCTGAAAAAACACAATGTTAATATATTTGACCATTAGAGTTTAATAAAGACACTACTAGAAGTCTTCTCCAATAAATTTTTTTCGCCCACTCTCTTTCGTTTACGAGAAAAGGACCAAAGTCCTTTTTCAAATTTCAAAAGTGGTGTTTTTGGAAAAACCGCTAAAATTTCTGAAAAAACACAATGTTAATATATTTGACCATTAGAGTTTAATAAAGACACTACTAGAAGTCTTCTCCAATAATTTTTTTTCGCCCACTCTCTTTCGTTTACGAGAAAAGGACCAAAGTCCTTTTTCAAATTTCAAAAGTGGTGTTTTTGGAAAAACCGCTAAAATTTCTGAAAAAACACAATGTTAATATATTTGACCATTAGAGTTTAATAAAGACACTACTAGAAGTTTTCTCCAATAAATTTTTTTCGCCCACTCTCTTTCGTTTTCGAGAAAAGGACCAAAGTCCTTTTTCAAATTTAAAAAGTGGCGTTTTTGGAAAAACCGCTAAAATTCTTGAAAAAACACAATGTTAATATATTTGACCATTAGAGTTTAATAAAGACACTACTAGAAGTCTTCTCCAATAAATTTTTTTCGCCCACTCTCTTTCGTTTACGAGAAAAGGACCAAAGTCCTTTTTCAAATTTCAAAAGTGGTGTTTTTGGAAAAACCTCCATAATTTCTTAAAAAACAAAATTTTAATATATTTGACCATTGGAGTTTAATAACGACACTAGTACAAGTGTTTTAAAATATATTTTTTTGTTCTATCCACTTTAAATTATATTTAAATATTGTTCTGAAACTCTAATATTAAATTTTTAATATTAACATTGGTTATGTTAAGTGATTAACAGAGCTCTGTTATCGTAACAGAATGTGGCTAGGGTTATAAATTTTAAAATTTATCTTCACACACATAATATTATTCTATCATTATACTATTATAATTTTCTATTATTAAATTTATATACTACTAATTCATTGTACTGACAAACTTGTATACTTTGAAATTCTTATACTATTTTCTTATTATACTGATACGTAGTTTTACTTTTTTGTTTTTAAAATATTAAACTCTTTATGTCATATGGAAACATTTTTCTCGAATTATTATTATTACCGAAATAATGTGAATCGATAGGTTTATCATTTAACATTATTTATTCTGTCATTTGAGAATTTTTCTTTTCTTAAATTTAATTTACCCTCTATAACTGTTGGGTTCATGTCTAACTTTAATGTATTTATTCTGCTCTGTTCTACAAAATGTAATATCAAGAATTTGATGGAAGAATATAATGAGAGCAGTTCATTATTAATTGTGCGATAAAAATTACATTAACCTCAAGGTGTTTTAGGATACGTAAAAACAAGCGTTGGCTCTAAATATGCCTCAATAATAATTTTTAAGATAATCCTTAAATTATGCATTTAAAAATTAAAACGCTCTAAGATATACCTTGGCTTTAGTGGTTAAGCAAACCTTTAACTTCTTTTTTATTATAATTACAATACTCAAATGTTTCATTAAATCTTTGACTCTTCCTTTGCATTATATTTCCAACCTGTCTGCTACTCTGCAACTTCTTTGACCGACAACTATTAATTTGAATTCCTTTTTATGTTGTTTCTTTGAATAGTACCAGACTGAAGTTGATAAACGAAAACAAAAAAAAAAAAAAAAAAAAAAGAATGCTAACTTAAAATTAGAAGTCTCTTTGTCTAACTGTCAACAACAGCAACAACAGCAACAGCAGTTAAAAAAACGTGTATATTTGTTGTTTTACTTCCGTGTCATTATCATAGTTTCCTGTTTATGTTAATGGTACACAAAGTCATAAATAGTTAAACTCCACACGGGAATAAGGAAGGAATATATAAGGAAGTAGCATTATTCTAGAGCCGTGTTGTAATAAGTTAACTCTTTTTATTTCTTTTCTTTACATGCCAGTTTAAGTTAAATGTTTTTCTTACACACTTGTGTACTAAATACAGGTGTCAAGTTTTGTTAAGGTTGCAACAACAGTTGTTTGTTTAAAGCAAATTTTATACTCTTTGTCTAGCAGAAATATATAAAGTTTTACATTTGTACATAAAAGTTTTCATTTTATTTTAGTTCTCATCGCATTTTCCAATACTACGTTACTCAAAGTGTTTGCTCGTTATCTTTTTTTTTAATCTTTCCACAGTAAATGGATTTTTTGGCCCCAGGAATTTCTCGTGTTTCGAGGTCGGTAAAGAATCAAAATAAAATTTTATCTTTTCTACTGAAATGTGGCTTATTTAAGACAAGTTCTTTTTGCATCGATTCAAGCAAATAGAAGTCACAAGAAAGATTAGGCATAGCGATGTTAGAAAATTATAGCCTCGCATCAAATATCATATAAGATAAATATGTCATATTAAATACTTTGAATCTCGGAGATCGAAGGGGTTTGTTGCTGTCATCGTAGTTGCTAAAAAAGACCTGAATTTACCATACAATTTGTAATTTTTTTAGAAAATATATTTAACTTAACGTTTTATTTTTACACACATTAAACATTTTCTATATTCATGATCTTTTTCAATAAATCCATTGTTAATTCTTATAAAAAAAAAACTTTTCGCTTATCCCACTAAATATATGTATTCAGATTATTATCTTTTCTGCTGCATTGAGCTTTAATTTTTCACCTCCAGACTCAATTTGGTGCAAAAGACTTCTTTTGCATCATACTATTATACTTTTATACTGGAACATTTTAATATTTTAATGCAATACGAATGTGATACGAAACTGTTATACTATTTTATAATAGTGCAATATTTTGTACAAGCAGCGTCCACGACTTTGCCCGCGTGTCATTTATAATTTTCTTGAAATTCAAATTTAGAAAAATTTGTTTTTAAATCTTTATTGTAGAGATCTGTAAGCAGTGTTAAGAAATTTTCCATCTACAAAAACAAATTGTACTGACAACTGTATCATTTTACCGATAAGAATTGCACTCTTTTTGAAAGTGGATTGCTTTATTCGATTTTTTCCTGATGAAGAACATCAAAAGTGGTTTGAAATATCGAAATAGAAAATAATATTTAACAAAAAAAAAAAAAAAAAAAAAAAAAAAAAAAAAATAATAAGATTTTTATTTAAATAAATGAAACAAAAGACATTTTTAGCGACCTTTACACAAAATTTTATTCAAATCCATGCAGCAGTTTTTAAGGTATGCGAGCTCAAACAGATAGACAAAAATTCCAAAAATAGGTGTTTTGTATTTCATTTTGATTTTGTTGAACACTTTTCATAAAGTGGTATTTCATGCCACCTCGCCATTTGGCCAATTTGGTCAACAGATCTAAGAGAAAAATATTTGGTGAACTGATTTTCAATAAAAATAATTTTAATTTATGTAGATATACTTCATTATTTGTTTAACAATTATTCTTGAATATATTTTTAAATGTAAAAAAAATTCGTGTTTTTCTTTATGTGTCGTTACGTCAAACATATTTAAATTCACACTTATATATGTTTTACGTAAGTCGTTATGTCAAAATCATATATAACTCCACATATTTATCATTACACATACTGTTTTATTATATGTGTAGACTATTATATTAGAATGTTATAGTACCCTTATATTATTATATTATTTAAGTTTTATACTGTTAGAATATTCCTTTAATATATTATATACACTTTTATGCTCTTGTGACATTATTACTATTATGCTTTACCTGTAGTATACTAATATAATTTGATATAACTAATATATATATTAATATAATTTGATATTAGTATACTTATATACTTTAATGCTGTTAAATTATTATTAATTAAGTGTAATATACTTTTTTTTTGCTAATACCGATACGCTATTATATTATAATACATACTTTATATAATACTATATACTTTTATACCATTATCCTATAGTATACTATCTATTATACTCTTATATTATTATAATATTATGCTTTTATACTATTATGTTATTATTATGTATTTTTATTATGTATTATTATACGTATTATTATGTATTTTTACACCGTTTTATAAGTATGCTATTATACAATTAAACTATTATAGTTTAATACTCTCATGCTGCTATTGTAGTATATTATTATTATAATATCGTCTTTTTATATTATCCTTTTATACAATTATATTATTATATTTTTATATTATAATACTATTATACTTCTATGTAATTAGACTAAAATATTCTTAGACTATTCTTTTATGCTATTCCCCTAATAAAACATTATACCTTTATATTGTTATATTATTACTCTATCGGATTAGTAAACTATTATACTTTTATACTGATATGCTATTCCTCTAGGTTGTTTTACATTTTTTTTATAATTATACTTTCAAATTATTAGACTATATTAGGCCATTCCTCTATTATACTTCTATTATAACTGTATATCTTTATGATGTTATCAAATAGTTAAGTTTTACTCCTACCAAATTTTAATGCCTCTACCTGAATGTTTTTTGTTTTCGATATCAAAATTCCAATCTTCAAAGTTTTAAATTTAGGCACTATTGCAAATAATATTTAGACAGGCTTTACTAACGAGTAAACTTTCTTCGTATAATATTAAAGAATCAATTGTTTTACAGTGTATCACTAAAGTGAGTAAGCAGCGATATAAATAATTGGAATGATTAAAACATGTCTTAGAAATTGAAATAAAAACATAAAAATTTATTTTTTCATTTATTTTTTATGGGCACTTAAAAATAATAAAAAGTAAAAATATTTTTAATTCATTACTGATTAATAACATCATAATAAAAAAAATGTTTGGAATTCAGGTCACAAAAGTAAGAATGCAGTTCACAAAAATTTGCACAGTGATTAAAATTCTCAATTCCTTGGCCTTTTTGACTGACTTAAATCTTGATGGCATAGATGAGATAAGATTTTGGGTAACGGAAGGTGGAATTTAATCTACTCCTCAATTAGAGCAGCTTTTAGGGTATCTTTGCTTGTTATGCTATGACTTCTGATTTTTTCTTTCGAGATAATCCCACAGATGTTCTAATGGGTTAAGGTCAGGTGACTGAAGTGGAGTTTTTTAATGTTTTGGTGTGTTATACAAAAGCCGTTCTCTTAAAATATGGGCTGCATGCTTAGGATCATTGTCCTGTTGGAATAAAATTTAGCTGCACTTCGATGTAATTTTTTTATTTCTTCGATAATCACAAGATTTCCAACCACTGTTGCTGCAATACAGTCCCATACCATAACAGATCCACCACCGTCTTTTGCTGTGGCAGCCATATTTTTGGATCGAACTCATTAATACTTTTGAACATTTCTCAAGAAAAAAATTTAAATGTTTAGCTATTTTTATGCTGCATACTCACTAAAGCAGGGGTTCTCATTAAATTCCTGCTCACGGACCCCTAGGAAAGTAATTTTTTTTCGCGGACCCCTCTGAAGCCCAAGTTCAAAATAAAACTTTTATTATTTTTGAAAACACTGGGTTTTCGGTTGTTCATGCGGACCCCTTGGATGTTTCCTACGGACCCCCAGGGGTCCACGGACCCCCATTTGAGAACCGTTGCACTAAAGTGATACCCTGTAAAAAAATATTATTTAACAAAATAAAATATTTTAACAAATTTTAAATGACTTTTAATCCCTTGAGTTCATTTGACGAGTGAGACTCATCATGTGTTTACTTGGGCGAAGTTACAATGGACGAGTCGGACTCGTCATCTGAATTTGATAAGTTAGTTCTTGTTCTTTATAAATATTTCTATTTTGTTGCATTTTTATATTTGTTTACATTTTGTAATTGAAATGTTCTTTCAAAAATATATTTATATCACCCAATATAAGCATATTCCAAATGAAATGTATTACTCTTACATAATAATCCATATAGCAATAAACTAAATCCGTTTTATATGTATAAAAGTCTCAAAATAATTCAGTACTCAAAGGGTTAATAAAAAAAAAAAAAACGCAAAAAACTAATTACAACATTTTATGTAACTTTTTAAAACTAAAGCCTGCTTTAAGACATTTTTTATTATAGATATTTTCTAAAAACTAATTTTTACTTGCATTCCTTATAAATCACTTTTTCTTTAATTACTAGACTTGTTTTATTGATTTTCGTTTTATACTTTTATTCGGTTATAAAATTGTATTAAATTTTTTTTCTTATTTTTTGTTAAATAAAAATGGAGTCTCAAAAACTGGCTTCAAGCCAATTGTTGGCAAGTTAAGTCTTTACTATAGTTCATTACAAATGCTAGTAGACACTACATTACCACCAACTTCTCGGCACGAGTTATAACTAAAACTAAATTTATGATAAAGGTCATCAAATAAACTTTAGTAAAAAAAGCTAAAAAAAAAAATTAAAACAAAAACTTGCGACTTTTTCTCTAAAAATTGCTGGTGCCATTTGTCTGCGACAAATTCTAGCAACTTTAATAAAAAACATTTTACACGAGCACTAGGCAAAGCTGTTTATCTGTCATGAAAATTTTTAGATACTGTCTCGACAAAAAATAATTTATAATAAAAGTAAAAGTATATTTTATAGAATATTATCAATAAAATTAATTAAGAGCGTGTTAAGTTCTTCTTAAAGCTTTGGTTTCCTAATGACCATTTTAGTGAAGGTGTTTGGTTTTATACACAGCCTGGAACATCACTTTCCTCACACGTTTTAACTTTTATTTTATACTTAAACCTCCATCCTTAATTTTAAGACAAGGATTACTCTTTAGCATTTTAACTGTATTAAATTATTCTTTGTATTTCATCGGGTTTTATTTTCAAAAACGTTTATTTAACTCGTGCATTTAACGTGTCCTCATACTTCCACTTTTTTAAATTATCGTCTTATATTAAGAATGATATTAAATATATATTTTTCTTATATAATGCTCAGACTTACTTCCGTTTTACTTCCATGCTACTTTGGCAGATCACTATTTACTCTTTGGTGTAGTATAATAATTATTTCTATGTAAGTTTCCACATTTAGTTAGGCAAAGAAATATCTCAAAAGTTCACAAAATATTATACTTACCTAAATTTCTTTCCTGTGTTCAGATCCCGTCTATAACTCTAACTTTTATATTATACTTATTTAATAGTTTGTACAGAACGAAAGTCTAATCTTAAGTTCTACTGGCTTGTATTTAAAAAATGTTTTTTTATACTTTTACGAGCGTCTTATATTAAAACTGGTTTAAATTTTACGGGGGCTGCTCTATATATTTCTGGCCTAATAGTGAAAATGCAAATATTTATATGCAAATATTGTTTTTCAAAGTATTCTCCAGCATGATTTATGCACTTTTGTATGCGCTCAAACCAGTTGTCGAAGCACTTTTTCCACTCCGATTGAGACACCTCTAAAAGATGGTTTTTGAACACTTCAACAGCTTGTTCTGGCGACGAAAATCGTTGACCACGCATTTTTTTCTTGATGTGCGGAAACAAGAAGAAGTCATTAGGTGCCAAGTCAGGGATGTACGGCGAATGATCCATTAATTCGACGTTTCGGCCGGTCAAAAACGCTCTGGTTTGAGCCGATGTGTGAGATCTCGCATTGTCATGGTGAACAATGATTCGTCTTCTCTTGTTGGTTTTTCGAATTTCTCCGATGAATTCAGGCAAACAAATTGTAGTGTACCACTCAGAAGTGACCGTCCTACGTTGCTCAAGCGGAACAGTCGCCACATGACCAGTTTTGCCGAAGAAACAGGCGACCATTTGCTTCGAAGTGCTTCTTCCACGAACAACTTTCGTTGGATTTTGCTCGTCTTTGAAGACTCACACGGTCGATTGTTGTTTCGTTTCGGGCTCATACGCATAGATCCATGATTCATCACCTGTAACGATCTTATAAACGTCTTTTGAAGCACCGCAACCGTAGTTTTGCAACATTTCTTTGCACCAATCGACACGAACCTTTTTTTGATCGACTTTCAAATTGTGCGGGATCCAACGAGAACAAACCTTTTTTACGGCCAGGTGTTCATGCAGTATCGAATGTATGCTGGAGGAAGAAATATCCAAGGATGTCTCTATCTCTCGGTATGTCGCATGTCAATCTTGCATTATGAGTTCACGCACGGCATCAATGTTCTCTGGCACAACAGCCGTTTTTGGACGACCTTCACGGAATTCGTCTTTGAGCGAGCTTCGGCCATGATTAAATTCATTATACCAATTTTTCACAGTGCTATAGGATGGTGCTTCATCGCCATACAAAGATTTAAGTTCATCAATGCACTCTTGTCGTGATAATCCACGTCGAAAGTTGTGAAAAATAATGGCACGAAAATGTTCACGAGTTAATTCCATTTTTTTCTATATTAATTTTTTCAAGTCACTGTAAACAACACAAATAATAGTCGCACGTCAAAACGTTTTGAGTACGATTATGCTTAAAAATAACAAACTTTCCAATGGAAATGTCAAATTGCACTTGGCAGCACTCAGTGTTGCCAGGCCAGAAATATATATAGCAGCCCTCGTATACCATTTTACAAACTTTTACTCAGATTATTAAGTATAACTCATATTTTAACCTTCCGAGGACCTCAGGGGAATTTCTATCTTTTAAAATTTATCACAATTAATTTACTAAATAAAATAAATAATAATAGTAAATTACATTAACGATAAAATTAATTTCTATAAAACATAACCTCACTTTAGCTTTTAAGATAACAACAAACACCTTAAGGCTTAGCAAGTGACGTTATTCAATAGACAGTCACTATTATACGTGTTTTAACATTTGACTCATTCTTGAAAGCTTTAACAGACAAGTAAAAATGCCACTGTCTGAAATGAAATATTGTTTGTAATTGAAAAATAATTCTCCAATGAAAAAAAAAACAACAAAAATTCGTTGATTTAATTACATTCAATAAAAGTCATGAGTCATAGTTAACATTGAATTTTAAAATGAAGTCCACATGAGGCTTGTAAAATAAAGAATTTAAAGCAATCAATTTTATAATGTGGTTTAATATTATTTTGAATTAAAGTAAAATAAAATTAACCCTAAAAATAAAAGAAATAAAAATTAAACTTAAAAATGCTTTTTATTGCTTTCAACACTTGTTATAAAAAATTTATTGATAAATTAAGTCTTTAAAATATTGCAAAAATAAAATAAATATTTAATGATTATTTCGTTTAAACTTATACTCACTGATGTAAACATTTCCTGCTCCCCGCACACAATTACACACAAACAATCAAACACATATGAAAAAGGTAAACTCACGGTGTTTATTGTTTTTTTATTTAACTTTAATTACAGTTAATTATTGGCGGTAACCCTTTTTTATACCAGCACCAGTACCACTCTGTTTAAATTGTCTTTGACGCAAAAAAGCAATGGAAATTTTTAATATTAGGGGTGTTCACGGTGCTCTTAAAAATTCGGTTAAAGAAAAAATTTTTTTACAGTAATTAAAATAAGTACGAATGCTACATTTGGCTATACAGAATCTTATATACCCTTCACCATGTATGTAAATCTAGTTTAGTGAAATAACTCCAATCAAAAAGACAACAATATTGGGGTGGCAGAGAATTAAGAATTAAAAGAAAAAAACTTTTTACATAAAGATTTCATCGGCTTTAAATAGGTTAAGCATATAAAAAAATTCAAGTATTTTCTCATAGATCTCTTCAGAAGTTTTTAAATTGACACCCATATGGATATCTTAGTAAATATAGCACAATTGTACTTTTCTATGAAAAGCTTAGAGGCACTTAACTCAGAAAATGTCAGCGAGCGCCATTTTTTTCACATGATGTTTTTTCTTATTTTTTAATTCTCTATCGCTTCATATATTTTTATTTGTTTTTCAATTAGTTACTTCATTGTTTTAATTGATGTGGAAAAATTAGAGGCAGGTACTTTTAGTGCATAATTAATTTTTTTAACCAGTTTTTTTATAATCAATTATTAATGAGTATTATGTTTTACAGAGAAAACTTATTATTAATACGTTTTATGCAAAAACTGAAATTCTCAAACCTGCAGTTTTGAAAGATATTTTTCTAATTAACCATTAGCCTTTTAAACTCTCTATTTTCAAACTTTTTAACTAATGGTACTTTTTTAAAAAGGTACTTTTTTCGATACATACTTCCTGAAAAGGCAATTCTTAAAACTAATACATCAAAAGATACTTGGTAAAAGATACTTTTGTAGAAGTCCTTTCTTTAAAAGGTACTTTTGTGTAAAGGGTCCTTTTTTTGTAAAAGGTACTTAAAAAACATTATTCTTATGATAATTTCTTGTGAACTCTTAGCTGTTTAAAAGTTTACTTTATAATTTTTAAAAAATGAAGTTATAAAAGGTGCTTGCTCAGCTCTTAAAGATTTTTCTTCAAAAATGCAATTTTTAATTACATTTTTTAATTGTTTTTCTTTAAAGGTTTTTTTATAATTTTTCTTTTTAGGAGATACCTTTTTTAGAGAGAAAAGTTTTACTAAACCTGTTTGGCAAATAATATTTTATTCCGTTGTTTAGTTCTGATTCTTTAAAGAAGAAATTTTGTCTTTTGAAAAGATGTCTGAAAAAGAAGCTTTAAAAAAAAATTTTTTTCAACACCAAGTTTTATTTTTACAATAGTTGTCATTTTAAAACATACTTTCTCAGGGGAAATTAAAAAAAGTACTTTTCCACAGGTACTTTTCAAAAGGTTCTTTTCAAAAAGTACTTTTCAAATGTACTTTTCTTTAAAATGTTATTTTCTGTAAAGTTTTGATTTCTTTAAAATGTACTTTTTTACTATAGTTATTGTACAAAAATAAAAAATCTAAACGGTTTATTGCAAATGGTACTTTTTTATAGTTCAATGTTATTTTTTATGATTCTTTTTTTTTAAATTTCTATTATAAAGAAAGTCTTTTTAAATTGTTGGTATAAAATTTTATATTTCTTAATTTATATTTAAGGTACTTTTTTAAGTGGTACTTTTTTCTAAAGATACTTTTAATAAAATGTTTGTATTATTTAAGAAAAAATAAAAATTTATTTCGTACGGTACTATTTTACATGTCATTATGTTTTTTCCCTAAATTTGCTCAAAATATACTTGTAAGTTAATGGAGGTGCTGTTCAAAGGTACTTTTTTAAATTTTTTTACTACAGGTAAAGGTAATTAATGTAATGAATTCATTTGTTAAATAAATTTAAATTTATTTTTTTAATAAGTACTTTTTTAAAAGCGCCGTTTAAAAAGTATCATTCTTAAAGTCCCTTGTTGATATGTTGGTTTTTAAATGTGTTTTTGGGAAAAAAGAAATTTTGTTAAAAGAGAGATAGGAATAAAAAATAAAAAATTACTAATTGTTTTTTGAAATGTTTTAGTTTTAAAAGCTACTGTTTTGAAAAAAATCTTTACAAAATTTTTCCTCTCGCAGATAGATTTTCCAGATTGTTTGAATAAATACGTTTTGCAGGGTACTTTTGTTGAGAGACACTGCGAACGGTTTTTTTTTTTTTTTTTAAAGTTCTCTAGCAAAAGGTCGTTGGCCAAACCTAATTGTTTTAAAGCCATTCTTTAAGGAAAAGCTTTTCTTACAAAGTTCTCATTATTTATGATTTTTTCAAATAATTTTTCCCAAAAATTACTGTCTTGAAGAATCACTTAAGAAGAATTTTTTAAAGGCAATTTCCCAATTTTTTTTTAACAATTTTTTTTACAAAGATTATTGTTTACGCGGTTTCAAAAACAACAACAAATATTTCTGGTGTATTTTTTCTTTTTTATCTACAAATTGTACCATTTCATTTTCTGTTTTAATTTTATAATTTTGTTTTTTATGTTTGTTGTGGTAGTTGTTGTTGGTGCCTATAGTTTTACCTTTTACTTTAACATGGTTGGCTGATTGGATCTAAGTTTACGACGGTACTTGTTTTGGTTAAAAAAGTAATTGTACTTTTTGCAAAATTGCAAGGAGTTTGTGTGTGTTTGTACGTCGCAAATAGGTGTGTTTAATGTTGTTTTTTTTTGTCTTGTTTGGTTTATAATGTTGGTAGTGAAACTGTCACAGCGTAATTAATTTTTTATTAAACAACAATTTTATTTTTTATTTTATTTTGAAGTGTAGCACTTCTTTGTTTTTGCTTAAAGTTTTTAAAGTTTCTATTAAACTTTTTGTTTTAAAACATGTGTCTGCTTAGATTTCATGACAGACTCTTGGTAAAAACTAAACAAATAGAAATCACAGCGTTGCAATTAAGTCTGTGTTAGTTTTAGAAATATTTTAAAATACTTTCACTTTAAATTTGGTTTTTTTCGTAAAAAAAACTTTAATTGGAGTTTTCTTGAAAAATTTTTACTTTTCCCAAATAAAATTTACCGGTTCATTGATCGAATTTCACAATGTTTGTTTGATACGTGTACAGACAAAGAAACCTAATCGACTTTTTTTGTTAAATAAAGAAATAAAAATAATTTGAATATTTATTCAAATAATCTTTTAATGCTTAACAATTTTTAAAAAAACTCTGCAGCTGAAAAATTTTTGTATTTTTTAAATGCAATCTAATTTTAAGTGAACAAAACTCTCAAATTCTAATCTGGCTTGAATTTTTTGAGCACCCTTTTTGATTATTAAAGTTACGGAAAAAAATTAAAATAATCAATTGGTTTTTTTTTAGTAATTGAATAATTTTGCATTAAAAATTATTTTGGTCGAATAATCGAATAATTTTTATTCGAATAATAAATCGAATAATCAGGAAAAATTAAAACAATTTAATGACTAATATGCAACTTTAAATTACTCGTTTGTTAAATGTCACTGACTCTGCAATGTGCAAAGGTGCCATTCAAATCAGGCTTTTTTTCTTTAGTGCAAAAAATACAGATGAAAAATTCACTTAATCGATTAATTTTTTTTTTTCAAACTAAAAAAAACTTTTATACTCTGATTATAATAAATTAATAAAATTATTTTTTTGGACTATCCGAATCAAATTTATTTCGTATTTGTTCGAATAATTAATCGAATAATCCAAAAATGTTTAAAAAATTTTACAAATCTTAATATTGCAACTCTTAGATAGTTGATTTTTATATGCAAATTTTAAAACTAACAAATCTTGCACTCTTTAGTAATAAATTATTAGCGGAAAATTAAATTAATCGATTAATTTTTGTTGTTGTATTCAACAAATTTGCATGTTGATATTAAAATAATTTCTCCAAAATTTTTCCTATCAAATGCCGAATCACGTTTATTCGAATAATTAATCGAATAAAAATTATTAAGTTTTTAGAATTTTATGAATCTTTGTGGCCAATCGAATTTTCGGTAAAACCTTAGGAAAAAAGAAAAACAAAAAGATTCGTGGAATAAAGGCAAATCTAAAATCTCTAAAAACACATTTTTTTAATCTTTTAATAAAAATAATTTTCATATTTCCATATTTTAGTACAACTACAACAATGTATTTATGTACTTTATTAACCCATTTGCGGTTTGAATAAATATTTAAGATATCAATACAAACTAAAATAAAACTACGACAGTTAGCTTAAAAGCTCAACAATTGTTTATTTAAAAAAAAAAAAAAGAAAATTTAAGATTAAATTTCCTTTTGTTATTTTTTTTAAGCGAAAATGTCGTCGCAACAACAAAAAACGTAAAAATAAACAACAGTAAAAAAATTAAATTTTTTTCCAAGACACATTTTTCAAGTAAAATTTATGCTTCGTAAAACAAATATTTTTGTTGTTAAAAATATTAAAAAAAATGTAACTTGCGTTAAATTAATAAAAAGACCGCAACCACAAATTTATAAAAATAATAAAAACTTAATAGAAAAAAAACTTTTTTAAAATTTGTTTGTTGCATTAAATTAGATCAGTTGGAAAATATTTTATGACGAACAAACACCCACTGAACTTTTAAACAGTCATAAATCAATTATCATTGTTTGCAGTTAAATTGCTTTGCATTTTTGCTTTAAAATATAATGAAGTTAGTTTCGCTTTAGAAAAATTTTAAAATAACCGTTTAGAATATATTAACAAATATAGTTAAAATATTTAAGTCAGTCTTGCTGCAAATGAGCATATTTTTTGAAGAAGTCAAAAACAGGGACGGGTAAGATAATTGTTTTATCAGCTGTATTAATAAGTACAAATCGTCTGATCATATCGATAAAATATAATTTTAATACCTTAGAAATTCCTTGTTTTTGTAAATCTGGTTTAGAAAAGTTTACCTAAACCGTGGCCGTACATCTCAAGCTCTCTCAAGAGGGTTTTAACTCAAAATGACAGAGAAATAAAAAACTAAAAAAAAAAATTTCCTAAAAATGTCATCGGCTCTTAATGGGTTTAGAATTTGTAAACAATTTTAGTATATTCTTCAAAAGCTTTTAAATGATACCCATCATAATGACAATCGATTTTTTTATGAAAATTTCAGAGGCTCATAACTCGAAAAATATGGGCGAGTGCCGATTTCTTCACTTGACGATTTTTTCTTAATTTTTAATTCTTTCGCTCCATGTATTTGTTGTTATTGTTGTTTTTTTTTAATTTAAGTTACTTCATTATTCCAAATGATGTGGAAAAATTAAAGCCAGGAGTGGTGTTTTGCCCACTGCCTCTAAGAACATGGACCGATCTTGCTGATTTTCAATAGCAAAATTTTCGAAACTATTTGTGATCCATTGGCGTATTCAAATTTTATCTAGCCTAGCTAGTGCCTTGGCGAAATTGATTTTAACACTAACACGGATGGGCAGACGGACACCGCTCAATCGACTTCGCTATGCATTAGAACCCATAATATATTTTTTATGGGGTTGGAAATGGATTTTGGGATTTTGTAGAAATTACAAACGAAATGACAAACTTAGATACACCTTTTTTCACTTTGGGGTGAAGGGTTTAAAAAACATAACTTTGTTTTCTAACGTGCGAATACTACAGATAAAAAGGCCTCAATGGCTTCTAAAGATTTGAAACAAAATTGAAAAACTTTCAAGGCATTTATCTCAGTTCAATTTTTTTTTTGTGAGAAATATTTTTCTTGTAGCTCCTTATGATGAACCAAAAAAAAAAAAAAAAATAAAAATGATTTAAATAAGTTTGTTTTCTATTTTTTCAAAGACCCTTCGGTAATTCCTCGTTATTTAACCAGTAAAAGTGACTTTCGCGACAAGATTTTCTTGCTTGCTTTGCTATCGAGAAGAACTGACCAAAAATTTGTATCAATTTAATTTTGTTTTGTTTTCTGACTCTAACTCTCAATTATATAAATGCCAAAATTTTTTTCGCCTTGTGGAATATAAATATATTGTTTTGCATTCCTAAGTCTTTGCTGTTAGCTCTCGCAAAATGACAGCAGCATTCAAATAAAATTAAACCGAAGTCAAAGATCGTTGGCATTTAAAGTGTTTAGAAAAAATTGTATTTGCCCATAATTAAAACACAATAAAGTAAATTATGACTAAAACTTCCGGAGTAAATGAGTGCATAAGTGAATTAATGAATGAACAAATGACCATTACACATATTGTGACTGATGTGAGACTGGATTTTAAAATGAAACTAAGTTTTAGTAATTCACAAAAAAGTATAGTAACTTTGAAAAAAGTTACAAAATCATAAACAAATTTTTCATAAATGATGAAATTTTTATAAAAAAAGTTTTAAGCCCAATGCCTCTAATAGATAAGAGAATATGAGATTTTAATTCTTAAAAATATAAATTTTAAAATGTATAAAATTCTCTACAAATCTCGAGGAATTCGAGAAATCCGCAAGATATCAATACTTTTTTCATTTTATCTATAGATCTCTTCATACAGGACAAACTTTTAAGAAAATTTCGCTTTAGTTCCAAAAACCCCATAAAATCCACCGGGTTTAAAGTGCTATTTATTTTCATTAATGCTTGAAAGTACTTTAAGACCCTGGTGTCAAATGTGAATTTTAAAATCCAAATTTTTTTTCTTGGGATTTTAAGTGCAGTTTTTGGGAATTTCAGGTTTCAATTTGTATATGTCTAATCTGTTTTATTCACTTGTTTATTTACCCTAATTAGTTAAAGTTTATTTAAATAACTTTAATTATGTTTAATTTTTGTTCAATTTTGACATAAATTCCACAACTCGGGAAAAAATTTTCACGATAATAAACTTTGTCCTGACCATAAAAATGGACATGAAAAGTGTTACTTATTAATAAAATTAACCCAGAATAATAATAATTGTCACCCTAAGTTTATTTTAAGACAATTTTTTAAAGTCTTTCAATAAATTTTTGCTTAGCTACTCATGCAAGATTTTCTAATAATTGAAATTTTTTATTGGTGCAGTTTTTGCAAATACAGTTGTTTCCTCGTTAATCTAGATCAACCAACACCCATTACACGAGTCTAGAATAATTTAAAATAATAAAATAATAATTCTTAAATAACATGCAAATAATTAATTAAAGAAAAAGATGAAGAAGAAAAAATATAACACACGCACTGAGACATCAGCAATTAACACATGAAACCGTTACAAGCGTCTTTTAATGTGGAACAATTTTTACTCTCATAGCAAATTGCCTTTAGGTCTTTAAGATATTTTCTTTTTCTTTGTTTGACAGCCACAATAATGATTTTTTAGTATAATGCCTTTTTTTGTTCTTTTTTCTTTTTTTTTATTATTTTTTAATTAAGTCTTAAAACGAAAAACCCCATTTTAGAAAATAAATATTAAAAATGGGTTTTAGGGTTAAATTGCAAATTGTACTTGTCTGTCAACTTTTGATTTTGTATTTAAAAATGGGACTATTTAAGCAAAATGGCAAATTAATGGAATAGATATCAAACTTTAGTAATAAAAATTAAAATACACCCAAGCTCATTCAAATATGGTTTATAAAATGTTTTGTTGATTCTGATTTAAAAGTCTCCTTCTCTTATTTTAAAATGATCAATAGAGGGAATAGTACATTACAGAAAGGCCCGTATATACTTGTGTATTAAAAATATACTTCAGGTTTAATTTACACCAATTTTTTTTTTTGTTTGGGAATGAGTTTTAAGTAATTTTGGCAGTTTAGAAAAAAAAATATCAGTGGTAACACTGTTTTCTATAGACATTACACTGTTTGCTACAGACATCACATCCCAGGCAGAAATTTTTAACTGAAACTAATACGTTTATACACAATTGTTAACAACACCATTTTAAAAATTTAATATTGAACGGCGTTGCCATTGTGGCGCTTTTAGTAATAAATTGGAATATATATTTTTTTTTTTTTAGTTTACTAAATTTAATTTTTGGCTTGTGTTTATGAATATTTTTTTAGCGTTGATCAAAATCAAGCTTTTAAAATATTTTGTTATTAAATCTATTACAAATACCGGGCTTAGTTTGGGTAATTTTTTTTTTTTTTTTTGTAAAAAATTAATATGTTTGACAAATTTTAGTAAAAGAATGTAGTGGCATCTCTGCATGCTACAGCTATCACATCTATAAACAATTTTTCACTTTTTTCCACTTTGCTTTAAGAATATAATAAAAACTTTATTCTACGTAATGACCTGTATTTCGTTCAACAGTGATGACCATTTGACCCATTAAATATCTGAAACTGTTCTGGTAAAGTTGTATTTCCAACTCTGAAATTTATAAATAGAATAAAAATATTAGTTTGGTGATGCATAAAGAGCAGCCGTTATCTGGCCGCATAAGTACTTATTTGCTTATTTATTACACGGAAGATCAGGGGCATAAGTTCAAATCCCAGCAGAGCCTTAAGAAGAAACAAAAATAATTTCTGTCAAGCAGCCGCGTTGAAATTATTTAAAGGCAAATAAATAGAAAACAATTGTCCAAATCTCCTGAAATCTCGAATAATAAATTTGCAGTAGGAAAAGACGACATTGTTTTTAATATTAACCCTATCAAAGCTGAAAGCTTCAATAACTCCAGATTTATACTGCGCAATTTTTTAGGCTTTTTTTTAATTCTCTATTTAAGTTGAAACGATTTGCATTATTTAAAAATAAACATAAGCAAAAGGATAATTTTTGCAAAATTCAAGCAATAACATATTGCTTACCCTTTTGCTTCACTAGCAAAAAAAATTTATGCCTGTTTTATAAAAAATTGCATAGTGTAAATGCCATATAATTAAAAAAATTTTATGAAAAATCATTTAAATAAAGATTAATAAAACAAATCGATTTAAATAGTCAGTACTTCTAGTCTCTTTATCTGTGATTATAAAAAACTTTAGACGCAAATGTATTTCATTATCCTGAAGACTCATTTTAGGTCACTTGTTATTATGGACAAATCAAAATTAATTTTAGTGATTTTCATTTTTTTATTTTACTGATTTTTATTTAGCGAAAGTTTTATCTTTCAGTTGCCAACATAAATATTTTCTTACACTTAAAATTCATATATTCTGGCCTAAATGAAAACAATACAAACCTCTAAATGGGTTAAATCAATATTAGTGTTTAGCTTGAAGGAAAACGAAAATAGAAATAAAATCGCCACAATATAAAACCCTTTTCAGTGAAATGTCAAATAAAACATGCAAACACACTGAGTATAAAAGCAGATCAAAAGTATAATTTTTTGTGGTTTATCCAATCACAGTTGGAAAAACGACATGACACCAACGTAACCACAAACCAAACCACAAAAAAAAAAAAAAAAAAACGAGAGTCTAATTAATGTTGTAGGTATTTTTTAAATAAGAGAAAAGAGAGATTTTTGAAGGAAAAAAAAAAACAAAAGAAATTCTTAATAAATATGCGGAAGTAAAGAATTATCCAGATAATTTCAATGGTGTTTATTTAGGAAGGAAGGAGTATAGGGAAGCAAATGAATTCCATATTTTTATTCCATTTCCTCTTAATTTCTGTTAGAGTTAAAATTAATTATTTTTAAATAGAAGCAGCCGTATCATGCGCTTTTTCCTGATGGCAGATAGAAAAGTAAAAATCACTACAAAATTAAACTTGTCCGCTCAATATTGGATTTAACTTAAAAAAAGAAGACACGAATTTAAAATCGACATGAATTTTTTGGAATCAAGCAAACCAAGAGACAATTTGTATGAAAGTTCTTTTTAGAACAAATTTTTTGGTTTTTCTTCCAAAACGAAGTTGCATCGAAAAAAATCAACATAAAGAAATACTTTAGAAATGAAATGAAAACCTCATCCAATTCCTGCTGATAAATGCTTTTAGACAAAAAGGCTAATTAAATTAAAGTACTTTTTTTTTACAAAAAGCATATCACATTTTAAGATTAGGTATCATTTGTAAAAAGTACAATCTGAAAAAACGCTTTAAACAATAATCTGAAAATAAGAGTCCTTAAAAATACTTTTTAAAAATATTTTTTTCTGTAAAATCAAATTTTAAAAATAAACTTTTGTACTCTCTAAAAAGTACCAACAGGATTTTTTTTTGCAAAAAATATTTGGAATTTTAAAGGACCTTTTTTTAACTTATTTTTGAAGAAACATATTTTGTAAAGACAGTGACTAGAAAATTTTTTTTAAAGATTTCAATTTCGCTTGTTTCTTTAGTACAAGACTTTAAGAAAAGTTATCGTTGCCAAGTACCCTTTGAAAAAATTATTGATTTTGAAAGAACATTCTTTACAAAAGAACCTTTTTGACGAAAGTTAAATTTGCAACAGCTAACTTGTTATTCAAAAGCTTGAAAATTCAATTAAAAAATATCCAAAAATAGTACTTTTTACAAATTAAATACGTTGAGTACCTGTGAAAAGTATTAGTAACAACAAAAATTATAAAAAATTCCTTTACATCAAAAAGAATTTAGAAAAGATTGCCTGTATAAGCATTTTCGCTAAAAAAAAAACTTTTTGCGAAATATTCCTTCAAGAAAGGTACTTTTAAGGATAAAAACTTAACAAAATCATCAAAAACCTTTTAACAAAGATTCTGTTGGGAAAAAACATTTTGCATTTTGGTCATTAAGTCAAATAGAAACAATAAACTTTAAGTTATTTTCCCTTTAAAAAAAACTGGAAAAACTGGTTAAAGAAAAGTACTTTCTAAAGACTCTAAATCACATTTTATAGAAAAATAGTTTATCATTTGGAAAAAGAACACTTCAAAACAAAAAAACCTTTTAAAAAATAATCTTAAAAAAGGGTACTAAAAAAAGTACTTTAAAAAATAGTTTAGTGAAAATATTTCTTTTATTTGTAAAACAGATGTTTTTAAAATAATCTTTTGTACTTTCTAAAGAAGAATTTAAAAAAAGTACCAACTGAATTTTAATAACCTTTTTTAAGAACCTTTTATTTATTTATTTTTAATATTATTTTTTTTTTTTAATATCTCGTTGGAGAAATCTCTTTTAAACAGACAGTGACTTGAAAAAAGGTTTTATATAAAAGTACCTCTAAAAAAAATATAAAAAAGAGCGTTTTGAAAAAATTTTCTTTTAATTTTTTAGGACAATATTTAAAAAAAGTTATTTTCGCCAAGTACCTTTCGAAAAATTGTTTTCTTAAAAAAATATTCTCCAAAAATAAAATTAGCGACGGCTAAAAAAGGTACTTTTTAAAATTATTATAAAAAGTATTTTCAAAAATTACATACATTAAGTACCTTTAAAAAGTACCAATACCAGTCTTTGAAAAAAAATCCGTTGCAACAAAGTGCTCTTAGAAAATATTGCCTTTTAAAGACTTCACGTTAAAAAAGCACCTTTTGCGAAATATCCCTTAAAGAAAAGTACCTTAAAGAATTAAAATGCAATAAAATCACAAAAAAATTTTAACAAAGATGCTTCTGGAAAATAACATTTTGCTTCTTCAGAAAAATAAACTTACCTCCAAGAAAATGAATTTTCGTAAAAAAAAAAAATAATATTAAAAAAAGTACTTCAAAAAGTACTTAAAAAAGGTACCTAAAATACTTTTTCAAAAGCTACTAACGTACAGCAAATTTCATTGCCGTGATATATGACTTCCTAATATTTTATCTTTATTATGAAACGCTGTTATAAAAAGCAATATTTTCGTTATGGTCGTATAGATTTTCAATTACTGATGGTTAAAAATCGATAGTAAAGATTGTCATTAATGTGTGAAATAGATGTCAGCAAATTTTATTATTTTATTTAAATAATTTGCTTAAGTTCTGTTTCTTATAACTTGTTTTTATTTCTGTTTGAACTTGTATTCGATTTCAACCGTAAAAGTTCATTCAAAATATAACCAATTAAAGTTTAAAAAAACAACGAGATTTCACTTTAAATAATTTGCAATTAAATTCAATTTAAATTTTTATGTATTTATTACTACTCGTAATGTCTAAAGATTGTAGCCGTTTTATTTAATTTTCTATGCAAAATAAAAAATAAGAAAATCTCCTTAAAAGTTCAATGAAACCTCTAAAGCATTCACAAACACTTATGCGCACAGTACGCACATATAAAACAACAATAACAATACAATTAAGTGCTCTTGTAATTTCCTATTAACTCGCTACAATTTTAAACGGAGAGTAAGTAAGTGAATGAGTAAAAAATCAATATGGACGTGCTGCTGCTTCTTCTTTTTTCTATTGTTGCAAATTGAAGCAAACTACAGCAACAACAACAGTTAATAAACGTTATCATTATCAACATCTTTTAAAGCAGCCATACAAACATTATCGATTAACTTGTGAGTACCAACAATTTTTATATTAAAACTTTTCACTAAAAGAGATCAACAACAATGTGAAGAGAAGACAAAAAAAACACAATGCAATAATAACAACAATATGTAAAATTATGTACAGGGTGGCGTAAAATTTACATATTAATGAGAGTTGTTGTTGCCATAATGTTGTGCATAGAGGATGCGCATGTTGACTCTTTTTTGGTTTAAAGATGTCTTAATTTTCGCTTGAACTTTTGGAAAAGGTTTCCTGACGAGCTGTTTATAAAAAATGCTGAAAAATGGCAGTCATTGCTGGATACTACCAGGGCCAGACAACAAGCTTTTCCGAAATCATATTTGAACTACCAAGTATAAGAAGCCGAGGGACATCTTATATAAAATTTTCTTCATATGAGTACAACAAAATACAATTGTTCAGATCAGGGTACGAAAGTAAACAAAACGAAACGTTTGCTGATTGATTTCTCAAAAATTTTCTTTCAAAGTGAGCAGACTATTGAAATGAATCTGGATGAAATAGAGATAGAAAAACGGCAGTCAGTACTGGATTAACACTCCGGACTTATAAAAGGGCCAGCTATAAAATTTAAAATTGTCTACATATGAGTACAATAAGGCTTCGAAAATAAACAAAACGAAACGTTTTTGTATGAGCTCAATAATTGTATCACAGTTGCTTTAATCAATAGATTTAAATCCGATAGTCTTTTTCTATTTTTTTTATGTACAAGAACCTGGTGGGCAACGTTAAATTTGCATCAACTGAAAATACCCTTTTTACAAGAGAATCTCAAGTTAATGTGGAATGAAAAAAAAGAAGACTTTTAAAAATTGAAAATATACAGCGCAAAAATAATCGTAATATTCGCAGCTGCTTTAACATCGACCGACTTATCTACCACGGCTGCATAATAATTGTTAGCTCAGCGTCGCTTGAACTGCTGTTTTTGATTTAGTTGCCCTTTTAAGCAACTCAATTACCGCAATTACTCAATTTCAATTATCTTGCTTTGTAATTAAGGCTCTGATGGGATTTGAACTTATGATCTTCTGTTAAGCAAACAGCCACTACGAAAAACAACATCAAATGTTGGTTGACAGGATCTGAAACTTAATTTTAGGTGGGTAGAGGCGGGTAGTTTTATTTATATCTCTAATGGAACCAAGCTGCGCAGGAGCCCTAATTATCTATTCCAGAGTATAGGAGTAATTAACCTCTTTTAATGTTCAGTTGGGATTTTTGGGCGAACTGTTTGCAGTTGACTAAAATTTAATGCATCATATCTTTGGTCGAAACGCGATCTCTTTGATGCTCTTGGATGTTTTTTGGTATCATAACAGCGATACAAACGTGGCGATTTGTTGCGACAAAATTGCTGCAGCGGGAATAGGACAAACTAACAACAAATTCTTTTTTCTCTGCAACATTCTACACACCCTGTATAAATTAAGCTCCTTGTTTATCAACTAGCAATCGTATGAATCGTAGAAGCCAAACACACAAACCCGCAGAGTCACACAAAATACCAGTAGTGATTGTAGTCAGAGCAAGTCAAGCACACATTATAGTAACTGCATTTACGTCGGCATTCTAAACGCAGACAAGTGCATTCGTGTGTTTGTATTTAATGTTTGTACTTTGTCTTTTATGTTGCTGTCTGTTAGCTTCTGACTGAAATGACAAGTCTTGCTTTAATTCTTTGCCTGCGCATCCGTTCTTCCCGTTGATTCGACATACAACTGACCACAGCTGCTTTTAAAATGTGCTTCTGTCTGAAATGTTTGTGATGTGTTTAAATTTTACAAAAATTGGGTGTAGAAAAATGTTTTTCGTTCTTCTTTTCCTCTGGATATTTTTTTTTTCAATATTATTTTTACATTTTGTAGCTGTTGCTTTTAGTGCTGATGGCACAGTTGATTGTAAGTAGTAGCAGTTGGTACCCATTTTCAATTCTTATAATAATTAAATAAACATTTTTGACATTCGACTGCATTAACACTTACAGTAAAACCTCCGTAGCTTAGATTTTGGTTTTGAGAAGTTTAAATAGGCATCCAAAAGTTTCTATAACAACAATTCGAAAAAAAAAGTAATTCTATACGGCTCCCAGCTAAAAACACGGATGTCAATGTACCTAATTTTCTTGGTGGAGGATCTTCTGAACTTGCGTTACCTCTGCAAGTGAATCTCTAGATGAGTTATGTATTCGTTGATGCGCAGTTAATTCCCAATGAATGGGCAGTAGGCTTGCAGCCTGTGGGGCTTAACAATTCGTTCCGCGGCGGATTTTAAAACCCGAGCTGCGTCAACGTTTCGCGCTATGAGTGGTAACTTACAGTCTTAGAGAGTTTAAGTGGGCTTCCGAGAAAGTTTCTTATACTGATCCAAAAAAAAAAAATTTTTTTTGTCACCAGCGGCTCATAGACCGAGTGATTCATACGAACTTCAATGAGGAGTTTTGGAATTTGCTATGGACCCGTAAGGCGACGGGTTTTAGGGTGAGCAATGTGTCCATTATTGTGGTTCTCAGGATATGGGCAAGAGGACCCAAGGGCGTGAAATGCGTACCTAAAATGTTTTTGGAATCTCCAGGCTTGTCTTCGTAGAGGATCTTGGGAACTTGCATTAGCTTTGCAAACTGATAAGTGGATTTTTGGCTGACTAATGTATCCACTGACGTGCAGTTGATTCTCAGAGAACGGATAGCAGGCCGCAGGGCGGTCAATAGTTACACGAGTTTCGCTTGAAACCTCGGAGGCTTGACAATGGAGCCCATTGTAATAATTGAATTCTTTGGGTAATTTTAAAACCTGAGCTGCGTCAAGGTTCCGAGCAATAAGTGGTAACTTACAGTTTTGAAATTGTTGGAGATTTTAAGCGGGCATTCGAAGGATATTCTTTTACGGATCTAAAAAAAAATATTTTTTTTATTTTAGCTACACGCTCAACTGAAGTCACGCAGGGCTAATCAACCTAGTGGTCGTTATTAGCGTTCTAGACGGGCTTGAGAACTTGATCTTAGCGTGATTCCTGGACAACAGGCCAGAAGCCTTAGGGCGGACAATGGGGACTTGAAATGTGCTTAGAACCTCCCGGCTGGTTTCTAGCCGGATGGATTATAGCACCAGGTTATGCAATTTTCAATGGAAGAATCAGGAAAAAACAAGCGACGAAAAAAATCGACAAAAAATTAAAATTCTTAAAGGGCCATTAGGGCCATTAGGGCGCATAAAAAGCCAGAATTAAGTTCTTACATAAAGCTTGACTAAGTTTTTTAAAAAATGAATGATTGCAGACAGTAGGAGTGAAGGAATTTTGTTCTTCCCAAAAAAGTGTGATTCATCACTTTTGGGTTTTCTAAAGATTTTAAAAAACAAGAAAGCAGCACTCAAAATATTTGACGTGATATTTCGTAATCGTTATGGCCTTAAATTTATTTAAAAGTCTTTTGCATATATATATATTTTTTTTTAATTTATATTCACTTCTAATGTTTCGTTATTTTTATCGAAGTCATGCCCGCAAGACATCACTTTAAATTTTATAGCAACGCAGTAATAATAATTTTAAAACCGGCTATTTCGAGCACATGCGCTTGCAAAAATTCTTTTTGAACATGTCTTCAATTATTTATTGCTCATTTTATTTAAGTGCTGTTGTCTGTATGCATTCACTTCTATGTATTTTTTTTTTTTTTGTTTGTTTTATCATTGGACATCATGTTGCTTTTTATGTTAAGAAATATTCGAATGGTTTAAAAAAAATGACTGGCATTAAAAAGACTGTTAGTTGAATTTCAAAACAAATTGCATTAGAAAAATGAAAAAAAAAACTATAAAATCTTTAAGAAAAAATTTGTTTCTTCAATTCTTCAGAGTTTTTATCAGCATTTTTTTTAAATAAATCAATTTTTATACTTTAAAAAATCTAATTTAAAAATTGCTTAAAATATTTTAGTAGTTTTATTATAAAAATATTGCAGACCAAATAAATCAATTTTCACTTACGAAAAGGCTTCAACGCAATTTTTTTTTGTAATTATTTTTTAAATAAAAAAAAAAAACAAAAATATGTAAAATAAATCACAAAATTAATCACAATTTTATAATATAAAAAATATTTGATTCTGGAACAATTTCAGATTATTTTTTTTTGTTATTCTAATACAAGGGGAAATCAATCGAAGTTAAGTTTTATTTTTTTTTTTTTGACGTTTGGTTATAGAAGGAGACTCTTTCTCCAAATTAAGAAGTATAAGAAGTGGCTGGCACTAATTCTTACAGAAGCCTTTTTTAAGCATTTATAAAAACCCACCTTTAACGGTTCCAGAGATTATAAACGCTAAAGAACACTTCCTATAGGGACACCCTTTAATTTTTAAGTTAAGTTTTTTTTTATAACGTTATACGCATTTTGTGAACATTGAAATTTTTTGCCCCTTATCGTTAAAAAGATGTGTTGAAATTTTGAAGTAAATCTTTTTCTTAAGTCGTTAAAATTAGAAATTGCGGGTGTTTCCACAAATATTCTATCTGTTTTTGAAACGAGATCTTTTTCACAAAACTTCTTTGTTTAAAATTTCTTAAACTTCTTATACAATTTTAAAGAGACCTATTAAATATTTTTCGTTATGTAAAAACAGTAAATTACCCACTGCCTTGATTGCAGTTATAAGCGAGTTTTTTCTTACATTTATTTTCATTTCATATAAAATTTTTAACTTCTTTATCAAGTTTTATCAATTTTTATAGACATTCAATTTTATAAAATTTTTCGTACTCTAATTTACAGTGTCGCCATTTACTTACTTATTTTTTTGTTTACTTAATTTGCAAAATAAATAAATAAAATGAAAAACCCATAAAATACTTCATCTGCTAATTAAAATAAAATTTATTAATTGTTTTTTTATTTTCTTTTGGCATTGCGAAATAAATTTTCATTAGTTGTTGGCTGATTGTATAAACAGTTTATTGTTGTTTGTTATTAAAACAGATACTAACAGGGAGATTCATTAATGTTTGTATTTTGTATATTGTCGTAATGCTATTTACGTATTAGAATGGTATGAAATGGTAGCATTATTTTTCTGGGCTTCAGCTTTTAAGAAGTTGTTGTGCAATCGAGGGCATCATGGTTACACTTATAACAAGTAAGAGTGCTATTCTCGGCTATGCCGAATCTTACATACTCTTCACCATGTATGTAAATCTATTTTAGTGAACAAACTCCAATAAAAAAAAACAAATATTGGGGTGACAGAGAATTAAAAATTAAAAAAAAAGTTATATAAAAATGTCATCGGCTCTTAAAGGGTTAAAAATTATCAAAAAGTTTAAGCATTTCCTGCAAGATCTCTTTAAAACCTTCACATATTAATAAATTAAAAAATATGGTGCAAAATCATACTTTTCTATGTTCAGAGGCCCATAACTCGGAAAACATGGGCGAGCGCCAATTTTTTTGCGTGATATTTTTTCTAATTTTTTAATTTTCTATCGCCCTATATAGTTGTTTTTTTGAATGCAGTTACTTTATTGTTCCAAACGATACAGAAAAATTAAAAGCACGCGTGGTATTTTTCCCGCTGTCTTCAAAGACATGGACCGATCTTGCTGATTTTCAGAAGCAAATTTTTCAAAACTATATCTAATCGATTGGCGTATTTAAATTTTCTTTAGCTCAGCTAATGACTTGGCAAAGTTGATTTCAATACTCAAATGGGTGGATAGACGGACATCGCTTAATCAACTTCTCTATGGATCAGAACTCATACGCTGCTTTAAGTTGTTCTTATTAGACCGCAAGGCCTCGAAGTCTATAAGATAACGACACCTGAACAGTGCGAGACAGTTGACCGGTCATTTAACCGCTATTGTAATCGCCACTGTGGGTCGAAATACCAGTCACTACAAAGAACAAAGATTTTGTCACATTTTTTTAACATAATGAAAAAATGGCCAAAACTATTTTATACTATTTTGTTCTTTGAAAAACTAACAAATTACCAAAATATAGCATGCGATAAATTTATTTCTCATATATAAAGCACAAACTGAATAAAAAATCCGAACTTTTTTTTACATAAAAAGATTACTAATACATGAGAAATTTACATAACGTTAATTTTCCTTGACTATTAAAAAAATTTTTAAATTTAATTTGAACGATATTTACAGTTATAACACAAAATGTTACCTTGATTTCTGAACTCGAAGGTTTTTCTCACGGTGATCTTATTTATTTGAAAAGCACAGATTTTTCTCTACAATATATTCTATATGTATCACATGCTATATTTTTTTTTTACAAAACCAATACTTGACTTATTTATCTTCATGCATAATAATTTTGTTTATTTATTTAAATGCATTTAGCAAATTGTTTATTAATTTAAGCAGTAAGACTACTCTTGGACTACCCTGTTCATTTCTAAGCATTCGTAGAGAAATTTATTGTTTCAAATCGCTAAACTGTCACCGCATTCATGTCACACTTTCGCATAAATTCAAATTTAATTAACGAAAAACATGCACCTGCATGCAATCATATCCCAGTAGAGCGACACAATTGGTTAAAGCGTGTAAAACGTTGTTTAGTGTTTGTTGTTTCAGTCATTAATTATTTAGAAAATACTAATCAAGGAGATTTAATAAGACGTTAAAAAGAAAACGTCAAGAAAGAGAGTGGCAGTGAGCGAGAGAGAAAGGAAGGAAAGTTGGAGGAACATAATGCTTTTAAGAAATTTTAAATTAGCAGCAAAACTTTGTTTAAGTAAATTGTTAAGAAACTTTAATGAACTGGGGTTAAGGCGTTAAGCACAATGGGTCGATTATTCGAAATTTTGGTTATATTTTATAGTTAGTACACGTATTTTATAATTAAAACTTTTTATAAAGTTCAAATAGAGAAGAGGCAGAGAGGGCATTATACTCTATTAAAAGTCTACATTTCGACTAATACGCTGTGAGTATCGGTCATTTCCTGCTACTCAACCGAACGTTATGAAATTTTTGTCAAGGAAAATGTACGGTTTTTGAAGATATATAAAGAAAAACTTTTAGACAAGCCCGGAGAAGGTTAAAATGGGTTAAAAAATAATTTAAAGCATGATTTTAGGCGTTAGAAAAATTATTTGATACGTTAAACTCAATATAAGACGACATTATAATGTAATAAATTTAAGTTTTTTGAAATTTAAAACAAATAAGAGGCAGAAGAATGAAACTTGTTTTCGAAAAGTATTTAACAGCATTTTTAAGGTTAAAATCAGTGAATATCATCACATATAGCAGTTTCAGATTTGAAGATAATAAATACTCATTTCCTAAATGTGGGGAAAATAACAGTCAAAATAACTCAATTTGTTTCAACTGGGTTATGCCGTTATTTCTTGTACTGACAGTTTAATGGGAGTTGGGTTATTTTACCCTTCTTCGAATGAACTGCCTCGAACTCCTCTCAAAATTTTTTGAGACTGTTTAAATGTTTTTAAGACATAAATTTCTTTCTTGATCAACTAAACTATAGATTTTGCTTGTCAATTTCCATTCTTTTTCATTCTAATTAAATTAAAATTTTTTTAATTTTATGCTTTTCGCACCCATTGTGCATTGAGAAAAACACATGACAATTTAATACGTTTGCTTTCATAGCTACTCCCAATCAAAATCCCTTTCTGCTCAATAACTTATTTTGAACGTCTCTCAAAATTTTAATTTTTATTTTTTTTAAGTTCAACGTTAGTATACGAGGGATATTTTAACATTTTTAACCCTATTAAATTTTATTATAATAATAAAATTTCATTTCATTTATGTTTTTTACGAAAGCCATTGTACAAATTTTTAAAATCGATTTGTAATCTTTTCACATGTACTTTTGTTTATACTAATTAAAATAAATCATTTGAAAAAGTGAAAGTAATTCTCAAATAGTAAATAAACAAAATTTTTTAGCTTTAAATTAAAACTTTGTGTTCTCTAAATCAAGTAAATTTTTCAAACTTATAATTTAACCCTCGTAGTGTAAATGTCACTGTGTGTAATTGTTAACTTCATAAGCTTTTCTCAAGCAATTGTTTTGTTTATTCTTCTCATGTAATTTCGTACTACAAATACTGCAAAATTTTTACAAAAAACAAACTGCCTTGATTGCAGCAGTCTCAGATTTTAGACAAAAAAAATCTAATTTACAGTTAAAAGTAAACACATCTAAAATAAAGAAATAAATTGCATGCATGTCTAACTATGCGAATTTCTTATATGCTTCAATGCACAGTGGGAAATTTACTAAAAATAAGAGTTGTATAACAAGAGGTACGTGATTAAAAACTATAAAAAAACTAAATTTTCTTAAGTGTGTTTGTGTGTTTCTGGAAATAAATTTTTCTTGGCCAAATTACTAAACTAAAAAAACATTTTATTTTGTAGAGAGTTCGAGAGTTGTATAATTGTGATGACAGTAAAATTTGAAATCATTTACATGAAGGTTGTTGTACAGCCGCGGTAGATGAATTGCTTAAAGTATGAATAAACAAAAAGCGGCAGTTCAAACCTGCCAGAGTCTCAAGTAGAAACACAATAGTTGTGTAGCTGAGGCAGGCTGATTTTTCCCAGTTGAAATAAAAAGTTACGATAAAAATCTTTAATTTTGCGATTAAAGTTTCAATTATTAAAAAAAATCTCAATTTCTATGGAAGAGGTCAAAGTATTTGAATTAAACTTTGTTGTTTTTGTTGTAAAAGATTAAAATTTTTTTTAGTGAATTTTGGTTTCGCATTTCGGTTAAATCTATTTTTTTTTGTGTTATAAAAGATTGTATTTTTTTTACATGATTTGAATTCTTTGTTTAGCGAAATTTTGTATCAAATTTAATGTTCTATTATCACATTTCTGTCTAAATGTGATATCTAGAATTTTAAGTAAAAACCCTAGGTTTTTATTGAAATTATTCCATCCCTACGTATACTTACAAGGATTCAGAATATATATTCCATTGAGCTTTAAATAAATATTACAAATAAAAAATTATTCGAATCAAAATTATTCGAATAAAAATAATTCGAATAAAAATAATTCGAATAAAAATAATTCGAATAAAAATAATTCGAATAAAAATAATTCGAATAAAAATAATTGGAATAAAATTTATTCGCATTAAAATAATACGAATAAATTTTTACGAATAATAAATAATTCCAATGATTTATTCGAATAAATATGTACGAATAAAATTTATTCGATTAGAAATATTCGAATACAAGTTATTCGATTAAAAAAAATAATTATTCGATATTTTGTATATTTTATTTTTCAAACCCCTGATGCGCCCTAAAATGTCATTAAAAATTTTATTATGAAAGCCTTAGTTTAAAAGCTACTCTCTAAGTAAAAAACTTATAAGAAGCTTCTTCCTCCAGCCATGATAAATTTTATCAGGTTTGAGAGGAAACAATAAAATTAATAAAAAAATAAAAATATTTTTATTCGAATATAAATATTCAAATAAAATTTATTCGAATAAAATTATTCGAATAAAATTTAGTCGAGTATAAATATTCGAATAAAAATAATTTTCGAGCACCTGTATTTTTGCATTTTGTTTTTAACCCCTAACGTCCTGTAGCGTGTCATGAAAAAGTTTGTTTTGAAGGTCTTCTTTTAAAAGTAACAGGTCTTTAAACGAAAAACTTGTAACATGTTCCTACCTTTAGCCATGCCTAAGCTTGCCAGATTTGAAAGGAAACAATCGAAGAAATTTAATTTGAATACACAAGAACTTTAAATATATTTTCAGGATATGTTTCCCTCTATTTAAAAACCGGAGATTTTTTTATAGTTATTTTACTAACCTCACAGAAAACATTTAATTTAATGTTCATGATTCCAGTTTGACGGACCTAATATAAACTCAAAATCTAACTGCTTTAAAGCACTTTAATGTATAATTTTTCACAATAATTGGAGAAATTAATATTCTTTTAACTCGCTGAAAGCAATTTTTTTTTCAATATTTTCTGCTAGATCTTTAAAAGCTCGTAAGCCTCAGCTGGTGCTGTATGTGGTTGTTTGTGGTAATTCTTCCATAACATTATCTCATTCATGTTTATTTTCATATTTTATGATGGGTTTGTTGGCAACAAATTATTATCACATTTTTCACATCCACATTAAGACGGGAGGTACTCCAGTTGATTAAAAAATTTACTGCCACCACAATATTTGCTAACAAAAAATGTGTTGATTTTACTGTCTGTCTGACAACATCAATTGCTACTGTTTTTAGCTATTGATATAAAACAACAGCAACAAATCTCTATATGGAAAATAATCATGTGTTTTTGTTTGTTTTGCTTATTTGAAGCAAATCAAGTCCATGTTTATTTCTGCCTGTTTCCATTTTAGTTCATTTATGTCATGATTTCAACTAATAACTAACTGTCTTGGGTAGGGGAGATGTACAAATAAGTGCATCTTTCTTCGTTTATTTTATGGCAGTCAGTGTGTTATTAAAGCAAAACGCTTAACATGAATTGTTCACCTCACAGTAACCATTTATTGCATTTTTTTTTTGTTCGTTATTTTGTTGTGCCTCTAAACAAGTCTGTAATGCAAGTTATTTATACGTACATGGAGCTAAAAAAAATGCATAATAACGTTTAAATACGGACAAACAGGAAGTGACTGTTTAAACACGTTGATGGCTTTAAAAATAAAAGTGAATCTTAGAGATAATGGTAATGATGATGATGTAAAGTTGCTTGCTTGATTTGTTAGGTGATGAAATGAAAGTAAAATGAAGAAGACGATTTGGATTTAGTGCTATTTTCTTTGTTTAAATATTATCTCTATACTGAGTAAAATAAAATCTCACTTTTCTGTGTAAACAAACACAAAACCATAAAGAAAGAACATTTTTTTAATATTATTATTTTTATTTTAATTATTATGAAAATTCTTAACATTTAACCTTTTATTTTTTGAATTTACTTTTAGCTAAAAAACAAAACGGTGCTGCTTTACGTACAAATAGTTTAGGTTCTGGTACGCGCACACCGCCTCTGGAACGCAAAAGCAAATTAAGCGCCTTGGGGCGTTTTTTCAAACCCTGGAAATGGCGGCGGAAAAAGAAAAGTGACAAATTTGTAGCAGCCTCTAATTGTAAGTCTAAAAAAGTACTGTAAAATTAAAAAAAATTAACAGTGAAAAACAATTACCTTTTAAGATAGCAGTTAAAAAGTGCTTTCTCAAAGCAGATTTTTCGAAAAAATGGTATCCTCAAAAAGTACTTTTCGAAAAAGTACCAACTGAAAAAGTACTTTTTGAAAAAAAAAAATAAATCTTGCAAATCTATTTTTTTTTAATATTAAAAAAATGCAATTGAAAAGATATCGATCCGTTGCTCTTAATGCAAGGAAGGCATAATATTTTTTGAACAATGACCCCTTTTGAAAAATATTTGTTTTTAATAAGTGCTGCTTGAATTTTTTTATTATCTACTTCAAAAGGAACTTTTTGATAGAAATATCTTTGAGTTTTTGTTTTTGTTGCTTTTAAGGCAGTTACTACGACTTTGATAGATATTTTTTTAAAAAATTTTTAAAAAAAAAAAGAAAAGCCCTTTTGGACTCGTTATCTTTTGGAATAACTATAACTTTTTTTAAGAAAAAAAGAGAATTTTCAAAAAAATAACCTTTGGGCAAGGTAACTTCACAAGAAGTTGGTAAAAAAGCACCTTTAGAAATTGCCTTAAAAAGTTCTTTTAAAAAAGTAATCTCCTAAAAAACCTGTAGGCAAAAGTATGTTTTAATTAAAAGTACTTTATAATTAAACCTTTTTTTAAAGCACCTCCCAAATGCATATGAGAAAGAAAATCCTTTTAAAAGTTTTATGCAATAATTATAGTTTGAAAAAGCTTATTTAAACAAACTGCTTTGCAAAAAAAAAAAAAAAAAAAAAAAACATTTAAAAAAAGTACCTTTTGAAAAATTAATTTTAGAGAAGGTATTTTTTAAATGAAGTAGAAACAAAAATAAATAAAAAAAATGATATAAATAAGTTTTAAAACCATTGCTCTTAAAAAAAGGTACATTTTGAGAAAAGTACTTTTTTAGGAAATTAACTTTTGAAAAGTACCATTTGAATATTCTTTCAAACAAGCTTCTGGAACTTGGAAAAAACAGCTTTTCGAAAAAAAATTTTTTTTGAAAGTACCTTTTGACAAATTTTCTTTAAAAAAGTACCTGTTGAATGATATATATTTTGGAAAATAAATAATAGAAAAAGAAAATTACAATACTTTGAAAAATCTACATATCTCAAAACAGACACATTTGCAAAAAAGTACTTTTTAGGCAAAGTCGTTTAAAACAGTACCATTTGGATTTTTCTATAAAAGCCTTTTTAAAACAATAGCATAAAAAAGACTCCTTTAAGGCAGTTTGTTTAAAACGTGCCCTTTTTAAATATCTCTTAAAAATTTATAACAAAATTGTCCTTTTAATAAATATGCCCATAAAAAAATCCTAAAAATATTATTAAATGTTGTTTTCAGAAAGGTACTTTTGTAATCTGTATCTAATAATTTAAGAAAATATTAATTCTGCAAAATATTCTTTTTACAAAAAAGTTCATTTTTTTAATTACAATTTTAAGAAAAATACTAAAAGTAGTGTCCTAAAGTACCTGTTGATTTATAAAATATTATTCCTGTTTATTTTATACTTTCAGCCCTTGAACGCAAAATATCTGTACGTGCCAATCGAGATGAACTTATTCAAAAAGGTATACTTTTACCGGAAAGTCCCCTGGGGAACATACAAGAACCAAGTGAGTACAATTTCGATTAAATTTTAATTTTTAGAAAATTCAAATAAATTTCAAATTTATTATAAAAAAGATTTTAGTTGAAATTTACTTAAATAACTTTGATTTGACTTAAAATTAAAAACATAAAAATTGACATTAATCCAATTCAAGCAACCAACCAACAAAAGGTTTATCTGTGGTCAGTTACTATGCTACCTGCATGACGATTAATTGGACAGACGCTCCACTCACTTAGAATTCTACTCAAGTAGCCACAGTAATTATTGGTTGGCAATGACATCCACTCACTTGTATGTACGCAGCACAGACGCACACATACTGAATAGCATATTAAACTATAAGAAAGTGAATGAAAAAATGCTTACATTTTTTTTTAGTTTTTTTAAATACAACCCGTCTAAGAATAAATTTTTCTTTTTGTCTGTCATTATACGATTTAAGTAATTTTTTTGGTTTATTATGTTGTGTGTAGCATGCTGTTTTTTAATCCTTCTTCATTTTATTTTAATCATCTTGTTTCGATTTATGATTATTTTCTTATTAAATGCTGATACTATTGACCTGTCACCAACAAAAAAAAGGAAAAAAATAAAAAAATGTGATAGACGTAATGTTTACAGTACACAACAGGAATACATAATTACAAATTTTTTTTCGACTCTGGTGTTTTTAATAAAAGGCAAATAGGAAAAAGGAAATGAGAGAAGAATTTATGTTCAAAATGTAAAATTTTTCGTTTTCAATTTGAAAAATCTTTAGAGAATGTACTGTCGATTAAGGCTACGATGAGTCACTTGTCACTCTTGTATATTTTAATTTACAATATTAAAGCCACAGCACGATTAGTGGTGTAACCATCAAAACAGTTTCAATAAAATTTTTACGAAAATACAAATTAAAGTCTCTACACACATAAAATATAACCAGTTGACAGTGCAGTCAATTTCTTTAAGTTATAATTGCAAATTCTTTTTAATAAGCCTGATAGCGACAAATATGTACAAAAATAATTCAAAGTATAAAAGAAACAATTATAGAGGCAGCCAGATTTTTCCATACTAAAAGCATTTAGACGTTTTAACTCGTCACTAAACAAAAATCGGTATGGAAGTATTAATCAAAACATCGCACGATAAAAGTGCATGTGCATAGTAATTAAAAAAATATATTTATTTTCTTTAAGATGAATTTACCTTCTATTGGCAGTGGGAAATACAATTCAAATAAGAAAATTATATTAAGTTAATTGGATTTATTCCGCCAGTAAATATAATACTGTTGTCATACCTTTCGGTGAAGACCGTCGTCACTGAAAAACGTATTTTTTCATAGAGGTATTTAACTTTATGTTGGCAACACTTTTTTAACTGGCGGCCATATAGTCAACCGTCAAGTGATTTATGTTTGGTTTGTCAATTCATTTGGTTTCTTACACGATCACCTAGCGAGGCGTATATTCCGTAAATGGACCCAAAACAAGATTACCTTTGATGCTGGTATTCATAAGCAATAAATCCCGAAAAACTAACTATCATTGGTCTGTACTTCTTTCAAAACTATGCTGGTCAGAACGTTACAGTCAATGGTGACCGCTATAGAGGCTCGATTACTGACTTTTTCGTTTGTCAATTAAACAACCATGATGTGCAAATCTGTGATTTTAGCAAGACGGCGTAACATGTTAGAAAGCTCATACCACAGATACTTTATTAAAGGATCCGTTTGGTAACAGCATTGTAACACATTGTGGGATCGCGAATTGCCCTGTAGGGATATGTAAAGACGCTAGTCTACGCCGATTGAATACTTGGGGGATAATGTTAAAGAAATCATTGGAAATTGCACCTCCAGCTTAGATTACGTTGGAGCCAGTCGTGGAGATCATATGCAAGAAGTGATATTTAAATATTAATGACAGAATAATATTTTTCGAATAAAGTAAATTTCATGCCAATTTCAAAAACTCGTCTTTCTCTTTTTCCATTTCAAAGTTTGATACTTCTTTTTTCAGAAGTACCCTTTACATTAAATAACATTGTCAATGGGAAGGGAGATCCTTTATTTTTCTATTTTTAAATATGTATTCTTTTTGTTTTAGCAACACACGTCCTGTGTTATATACATTAAATTAAATCGCGTGTGGGGAGACCCTTTTAATTTCTGTGTAACTTTCAAGTGTTTGACAATGACAGTTCAAAAGATACGTCACCTAAAGGGACACCCTATAATTATTATATATATATTTTTTTATTTTTTTAAGGTTTTTTTATGGGTGTCCATATCGATTCAATAAACATATAAAAATCATATTGTGTGGGGACATCTTTTAATTTTTATTTAATTTTTAAATAATATTAACTTTGATTTTTTAATGTTTCAGTGAAAAAGAAAACCAAATCAACATCCCTTAAGAAGAAAATGATCACAAACATATAAAAATATAGACGAATTTTATTTATTTTTACAAAAGAATTATAAATTATTTTAAAAATTTTAACAATTTATTTGAAACCAAAAGCTTATCTGGGTTTTTTTATTATTTATTTTAATAAAAATTTCTAAACGTTTGAAAAAGTGTTTTTACGGAATGCGAGTATAAATATGAGAATCATTCTTCTTAAAAATGTTTTTCTCAATCATGATTAAATTTTATTTCAGTCTTCTCTTCATAAATTCTGATCATAACCCCATTTTATATACAGTGGTGGTCAGTCTAATTCCATAGTAGAAAAAACTTCCCCATAACATGACTAAGCCTCCTCCATGCTTTACAGTACCCTTGAAACATGAATCAATAAAATAAGATTGCGCATTTAGCCGTTCAAACAATTTTTCTACTGCGCATCTACGTCACAATAGAATGCAAATGGTGTGTTTGTTGTTAAAAGTTTAAGACATTTTTTAGTTGCACTTTCACACAAACGTTAATTTGTTTCCGAAAAATATTCTATTTCTACGTCACGCAAAAGAGAAGAACAAACTAACGCACCAGCGCAATGCGCAACCTTCTTTTCTTGATTCATGCTTTTGCAATACTCAGGCTTACGACGAGTGTTTTTGAACCTTTTTTCGTGGTCTCCTCCACAATGTATCGTCTCTAATGTGCCCTTTAATCGAACGCGGCTTAATATTCGCTAAATTACAGATTTGCATATTAAATATTTTTGGGAATATTTTTTTTGATAGACCTTTATTATAGTCACAAACAATGTTATTTTTTGTGAATCAATTATACTTAATCCCAGCCATTACTAATGAACTAAAATTTCACACGGGTTTATCTAAACAAAAAACAATTAATTCATAGTACGCTTACAGTCAACTGTGTTTCACCAGAGTTGTCTTGCTGTGTTACACCAGAGTTGCTTTATTTTTGACAATTAAAAAATGAAAAAAATATTATTTAAAATTTAAATAATGGTTAATAACTTTCCATAATTTCTCTCTGCTATTTTATTAACATAAAAGCGCTTAGTTTTTTGTATACGGCTATTTGAGTAATATAACGTATTTAAAATTTTACGATGAACTACCAACTAAAGTTAAGTCGGCTGCTTTAAATTTGCCTTTCGATTAAGCGAAAAATGAATTTTAAGCAATAATTTTCTTTAAATAGAAAACGTTTCTTAAGCGACTTCAAGAAATGCGAAGGTTATAAATCCGCTTTTATTCTTTTTATTTGTGTCTACAGATATCAGTCATTTGTGAAAGGAGTTTAAACTTATTTTTATTATTTTTATACGGAATTTTCTTTAAACTCGTATTGAAAATTGTTCAAAACACAATAAAAAAAATAGCTCCCATTGATTTGTACTTAGAGCTTTCAAAAAAGACTTACTTTTACAAAATTAATAGTAAAGTTTCAAATTAAATGAGGAAAGAAAAACTAGGATTACTAAAACAAACCCTTTACCATTTACAAAAGAAAAATTCCAATAAAAGCGACTGGTCCCCTCAGAAAATTGTCCGAGTCCCAAATATGACAAACAAAAAATTCCAAAGACAGCAACCAGCAGAAATAAACTTTGCTTCCAAGTACATTTTTTATTAGTTTTACAAACACTGAAAGCTTTCACTACAGCAAAGTTTTCTTAACATTAATTGAGAAAATTTGCTCAATGTAAAAGCTTTTTCTTTCTTTGTTACGTTATAAAAAAAGCTTTTTTATACTTCATATATTTTCTTTCTCTTTTTGTTTTACAACTTTTAGGTGAAGATTCATATTACAACAATTCCAATACTGTTAATAATTCCAACAACAATGCCAACGGCAATATTCTTTCCACAAACGTCCAAAATAATTCCATGCATAATGCTACCACTAGTGGTAACAATATAAGCAATAGTATTAATTCTTCCCAACAACAACAACAGCAGCAGCAGCAACAGCAATTGCAACAACAAGTGAATAATGCATTAGCGATACAATTTCAAGGAAATTCCATGTTGAATGGTGGTTCTGGTAATAGTGGTGGCCAATCATCTAATAATCCTGCCTCCAATACACAAAACAATAATCTAACAACTGGTGCAAATACAAATAACAGTAATAATGGTAGTACTGGCAACAGCAACAACAACAACAATGCCAGCAACAATACAAATTCCGGCAATAATACAAATGAAAATTCCACTTGCGGTGGTGTAACACATTCACAGTCAGTCCCCCATCAATTAGGTGGCCAGCAATTACAACAACCACCGCCATTGACACCATTAGCTCAGCATCATCAAGCGTTGGCGCAACAGTTGCAGCAACGATTTGCCATCAGCAATAATAACGGTGAGTGCCTGTTTCCGTTTTTTTTTTATTTATTTATTTTTAATTTTTTTTTGTGTAGAAAGTTGAATGTATGCGAACAAAATCAACAATAAAAACTGTTGATTTCTGTTAAGCATTAAGGGAAAATAATGTTTTAGAAATGTCGTCGTCTTATGAAATAAAATTTAATTTTTTTTTCATCTTGTTGTCAGAATTATTGTTATGCAGTAATTGTTAAGGCTGCCAGCTCCAGCCCTCATTTAAGCAACTTGTGGAATATAAATGTTGTTCCATATTTTTTTGTATGCTTTTGTTGAATATAAGTAGTACTTTTTGGCTACACGCCCTGTGTGTACCTCTTGCATTAAACACAGTTTTTTGATCCCATGTTTGGTGTTTGACTAAGCAGTTTTGTATTGTTGATATTTTTTGTTTACAAAGAATAGAAAGTAGTGAAAAAATATTAAATAAAGATTAATTTAATATAAAAATTAATTGTTAAGTACATAAAAGTTATTTTTGCTTAATACTGATTTAACAAATATTTTTTATAGAATATGTTCCTTAATTAATATTTAGTAAAGGTGTCTGTTAACATTGTTAATCTAAAAAAAGTACTTTTTACAGAATTATATCCAAAAGAGTACTTTAAAAACTTCCTATTAGAAGGAAAACGTTTAATAAAATGTTTCATTGTAACAAAGGTAGTTGCTAAAACAAGGACGCTTTTAATGTAGCTTTTTTTAAATTTTTAAATACAAAATTACCTTTTAAAATCGATTTTTTTTAAAGGTTACCTTCAAAGAAGTACTTTGGTGAAAAAGTAACATTGTAAATAAAGTAAAATCTTAAAGTCCTCTTAAGCTCAATGAAAAGAAAATAATAATTAAACATTAATTAAAAAACTTAATTTAAGACCGTACCTTTTATAAAAATCTAACAGATTTTTAATAGTCATTGCTTAAAAACTGCCTTTAAAGAAAGTAGTACCTAAAAAAAACACTTTTAAATTTGAAAATTAGGCTTTGCTAAAAAGTACTTTAGCCAAAAAGTACTTTAAAGGAGTTATTAAAAAAGTATCTTATATATAAATCATGTAAAACATTTAAAAACAGAAACCTAATACATTTTTAAACTATCTTTAGAAATTTATTTACCAAGAGCACCGTACCAAAAGTATCCTTAAAATGGAGCAAACGCTAGAAGTCCCCTTAAGCCTAATGAAACGAAAAAATATATAAAACTTTACAAAAAACTAAATTTAAGACCAGACCTTATGTATTAAAGTCTCCAGCGTTTTAAAAAAGTCTCTATATAAAAATGGCCTTTTAGAAAAGTACGATCTAAAAAATAACTAAAAAACTGTAAAAAAAAAGTTTTTGCTTAAAAAACTTTAACCAAAAAGTACTTTAAAAAAGTCTTTAAAAAATATCCTTATATTTTAAAACATGTAAAACATTTAGAAAAGAAAACTTAATAAATTTTTTTTTTTTCAAAAACTTATTTTAAAGAATGGAAATGCGTTGAATAAAGTGAATACTGAAAAACTGCTTTTAAAAGAAGTAAATTTTCTAAATTTTTAATATCTTAAGAAAACAAAACTATTAAAGAAGTATCATTAAAAAGGACTTCTTGTAAAAAGTACCTCGGCGAAAAAAGTACCCTTAAAAGAACCTTGTAAGAAAGTACCTATTTAAAATACCTTTAATTTCGTATTTTAAAAATCTTAACAAAACTAACAATACCCTTAACTAAAAGGGTCATTTTAAAAAAGTACTTGGTTGAAAAAGGACCTTTTATATAGTTCCCTTAATAAAGTCATGGGTAAAAATTATCTATAAAAAATTATTTACAAAGAGTACTATTAGAAAGTACCTTTCAAAAAGTACCTGTTGAAAAAGTACCCATTAAAAAGGCACTTTTGAGAACATACTAATAAAAAAATTTTCGTAAAAAGCAAGGCGAATTGACAACAGGTGACTGCAATAGAATTCGCCGTGATTTTACGTGTATTTTGTTTTTGTAAACATCTTGTTGAGTTGTCAAAAATTTCTGGCGTGTGTATGAATTTGTTATGAATTTGTTAATCTAAAATGTCTGCCAGTGAACAAAATTCGGCAGTATTTTTAACAGATACACCGAAACAAATAAAAAATAAAATTAATAAATATGCTTTTTCTGGTGGTCGTACTACTATTGAGGAACATAGAGCCTTGGGTGGCAATCCAGATATTGATGTGGCTTATCAGCTATTAAGATTCTTTTTAGAGGATGATGACGAATTAGAAAGGATACGTGTAGCGTACAGTAAGGGTGAAATGCTAACTGGAGAAATTAAAAAAATTGCAATTGAGGTAAGAGAATTGAAAAAAAATCTGCATAAGGATTATATCCGATTTTTGATACATTTTCTTTTCAGACTGTCACTCCAATCGTTGAACAACATCAAGCTGCCCGTCAAGCAGTTACCGATGAATTATTACATTATACATTATCGATTTGGAATTGTTGCGTTTAAATGTCAATTTTGGATAAGACCAAACAGAATTTTTTTAAATTCTTATCTTGCATTTTAATATTAAAATATTTATCAAATTTATTTTTCAAGTCTTAATGCATGCGCCGCGAACTACCAATACAACTTTGGAATAATTAAAGATTTTTGTATTTGTATTACACGTTCTTTATTAAACTACTATTCACACATAAAATAATGTTCAAAATCCCTTTATTTTATTTTATAATAATAAATTGTTAAGATGAGATAAAGAAAATGATTATGGCAAATGCATAAAAAAGAATAAAAAATTTTGCCACAACAATAAACAATAAAATCCTAAAATCGATTGCCGTGTTTAATTTACTGATTTTGCTGCTTTGGATGTCTTCTCAAAACCAACGGCTGAGTAGGTGTCTCTACAAAATAGGCCTCCTTAGTGGAAATGTCTCTGGGCTGCAAATCTGTGACTGCATCTGTTGGCTTTTTCGTTGTACCTGTGGTTGTTTGCGTTTTTGATGGAGTTGTTGCCTCATCATTTTCTTTAAGTTCCTCCTTTTCGCTCATATTTTCTTATCTCTGTTATGTGTGAAGTTTGTATTAGAGCCTTAATAACATCCCCTCTAGTTAAGGCCATTAGGCAAACAAGTTTGCTAAAAAAGAAGAAAATATTTGAAAATTAGAATTTTTAGCAAGCAAAAAGTTTAAAAAGTGGAGATTATTAATACTTTCCTTTTTTCGTGTTCCATATACAGTGTGTTGTCCAACATCAAGCGGCACTAGGCAAACAAGTTTGCTAAAAAAGAAGAAAATATTTGAAAATTAGAATTTTTAGCAAGCAAAAAGTTTAAAAAGTGGAGATTATTAATACTTTCCTTTTTTCGTGTTCCATATACAGTGTGTTGTCCAACATCAAGCGGCACTAGGCAAACAAGTTTGCTAAAAAAGAAGAAAATATTTGAAAATTAGAATTTTTAGCAAGCAAAAAGTTTAAAAAGTGGAGATTATTAATACTTTCCTTTTTTCGTGTTCCATATACAGTGTGTTGTCCAACATCAAGCGGCACTAGGCAAACAAGTTTGCTAAAAAAGAAGAAAATATTTGAAAATTAGAATTTTTAGCAAGCAAAAAGTTTAAAAAGTGGAGATTATTAATACTTTCCTTTTTTCGTGTTCCATATACAGTGTGTTGTCCAACATCAAGCGGCACTAGGCAAACAAGTTTGCTAAAAAAGAAGAAAATATTTGAAAATTAGAATTTTTAGCAAGCAAAAAGTTTAAAAAGTGGAGATTATTAATACTTTCCTTTTTTCGTGTTCCAACATCAAGCGGCACTAGGCAAACAAATTTTGCTTATATTTTAAGTTTAAGCATCTTGCTGAATCCCATCAACTGCTGCTTAGATTTTTGCTGCTTCAACCGTTGATTGAGATTGCGTACACGGAAATATATTCGGCACTTGAAAAATAATTTTTTTATGTTTTCCTCTAGATTAACATTTCGGCTGTGCTCTAGTAATCTTTCTTTTAGACGCGGGCAGTGTGATATTTCTGTGCCATTAACCTAATGGAAAAATGGGGTCAATAGATATTTTATTAGAACTAAAAATTACCTTATTGAATATTGTTTCCAACTTTTTTATTTCCGTTACGAAAGATTCTTTTGGCTTTTTTAACGATGATTTCGATACTTGATCGACCCAAGTAAACGAATTTTCTAGATAAATAAAGTTTTCAATTTCACACACAAGTATTTTTTTTTGATTTTTTGATTTTTTTGTCAAGCACACTTTAATTTTGTTAAGCACAAATCAGTTCTAAAAATTTTTTGACCGTTTTTTTTGGCGCAACCACATACAATAAGAAAAAAAAGCAACAATTTTGACAACTCGAAAAAGAAAACAGAAAACATATGTTGACCGTATGGCGGGATGCAGTCACCTGTTTCAATTCGCCTTGGTAAAAAGTAACTTAAATACATTCTAAAACCTTTTTAAACAGAGCCTTTTATTATTATTTCCCTTTAAAAAGAAAATATTAAACATTTAAAAAAGGTACTTTAAATTAGCTACGATTAAATAAAGAGCCCTTGAGTAAAGAACCTTTTATAATAATACTTTAACGGGCCGTTATTGATCAGTGGTTAAAGTAAGAAGTTTATTGGGCAAATTATGCTTCTTCCGCTATTATTTTAAAACTGAACGTCAAATAAAGCGAGTGATTATTCGTTATATAGGGTATTTGAGTCTTTTACACTGAAGCCTACTCAAGATCTTATTATAAATATTATTATTATAAATATTGAAAACAACTGGAATATTTAAAAAATTGACTTTAAAAAAAAAGTACCAGTAAGCCTCCTGAAAAAAACGTTTTATAATGGCAGCTGTTACATAGAACTACAATTAAAAATTAATGGGCGTTCCTAGGGAAGACCGGATAGATGCCCAAAATGAATTAATCCTTGAAAAAATTGATTTCAAGACTCTCTAAATTTTTCAATAAAATATTTTGGGAAAATTTAACACAAAATAATTCCTGTTAAAAATTCAATTGTATTTCAAAGCCAGAGTACTTTTTTTTTTATTAAAATGCTACTTAGTTTTCTAAAAAGTGCCTTTTATAAACAAATTAGATTTACCTCCAGTTAGATTCTACTTTAAAGCAAATTTTTTTCTAATTTAATAAATTATTTATTTGTGTCAGCTCGTCAATGGTCAAATAGATTTTGTTTGTTTAATGCACATGTTAAATTACTATTTGTTTTGGTTGTTTATTCCTTTTAGAAAAAGTAAAATAATTGCTTTTTTCCTGTTTCGTGATTCTTTATATTAATTTATCTGCTAATTTTATCGTTTCTCTGTCTCTTAAACTCTCCTATCAAAATGAATATAAAATTTGAAAGAGAAAATTGAGAGCTGCCACATCGACAGTAAAAGAAATTATATTTTTTCTTTTAATAAAATTATTACAACGTAATCGCAGCAGTCTGTAATTCTCTCTAAATCTTAATTTCGATCGCTAAAACGCCAAAATAAATTACGGCGAAAAGTGTTACAGATTAGCATTTGTAGCAAAAAAACGCTAAATAGATTTTTAGCGATAGAGATTTAGCTTTAGCGATTTACAAAACAAACTATTGTTAATAAAAATGATAAACTGGGGATTTTTGATTTTTGTACTCCTTGTAATTAATACAACGATGTGAGAAAGCTTAGTCATTTATTTGAAGTTGGATTACTTTAAAAAACAATTGTTATTTTGAGTGGAAATAGAAAAAGTGAAGACTTTTTTTCGGCATTAAAAACCCCATCATCGAAACTTAGTTAAGTCGTGATGAATACTACAATACAATCACGGTCGTGTTAAAGTCTTGACAGATCGCGAAAAGGAAATTCAAATGTGTTGAACTATTTTTTTGTGACGAATTTATGCTATTTGGCGTGCAAAGCATTTTTTTTTTAATTTTGTGACGAATAATATTGAAATCAAACTGCAGTATCATTTCTTGATTTAAGTATTTTTTGAGTAGATCAAGGCGAATTGATACCAGATGACTGCGTTATCTTTTAAGTGTGTTTTGTTTTTGTCATCTTCAAAGGAAAACAGCAAGCATATGTTGACCGCATGATTCAGTGCAGTCACCTGTTTAATTCGCCTTGAAGTAGATCTTGTTTGGTGATTATTTCGCTAGCACAAAGTTTGATTCGTGTACGTATTTCTTTTTGAACCGTAAGTCCTCTTCTTTTGTCAATTAACATCAAGGTAAGAGTAAGAGGAAGAGAGAGTGAGAGCCATCTTTTCATCTTCAATGACATTCACAACTTGCACAAATATCTTTTTGCAAAAAAAAATTTTTTTTGCCATTCTATAAACTTTCCGATTAAGATTTTTCTTATCGCGCAACTCTCCACTTCTAAAATATGAACATTAAATATCAGTGTAAACCATTTTTGCAATTCCCCGATGTAAGAAGTAAAGCATTCTTGTTGCATAGGCCAAGATATAAAGAGTTTTATCGTCTAGTGAAATATGAGAGAATACATATCATAGTCTGAATCATGTAGCGTGAGTGTATGTATGTATTTATAGACTGTGATGGGTATGAACGATTTGGTATCATTCAATAATAAGGACGTATGTGAAAATAATGCTGTGGTGAAGTATGAAAGATGACGGTGGTAGGAAGTTGAACGATTGAAGGTAGCGTTGGGCATCGCCTAGCTGCAATGCTGAAATTATATACTGACATAAAAGCTTTAATTGTTTTAATTAATAAAATAGAAACAAATTTCAATTTGAAAACTAGAAATAAAATTCTCGTTATATTGACCAGATATGAATTTTGTTTTTATTAAACATTTTTTTCTAGCAAATAAATTTACTTAATGGAGCACTCCGATTTTACTTTATACATTTTTCATGAGCATGATAATTTACATTTCCTCAGACTTGGCTGTTCCTAGAAAAAATACAACCATCTCGTTAAAAAAAATCACCAGAAATAGACTAAAACAATTATTCTGGCAACGCTGTAAACTCTCATTTAGTTTTTGTTGTCTGCTTTTCATTTCTATACTTTCAAATGAGTAAAACGTTTCTCCTCATTCATTGTTTTCATTCATATTCATTCTTGTTTTATCGTGATTGTTTATAGCAAAAATTATGATGCGTTTTTTTCGCATACCCGCCTTCAATAAACTTTACTTAGTTCGTGTTTATTATACGCAGCGTACGGCGGTTTATTCGTTAATCTTTTTATACTCATAATGTAAATTAAAAAATAAAATTTATTGTGTTTTAAAATATTTGTGATAATCTAGAAAAATATTGTGTTTTTTTTATAATAAAAGTGAAATACATAAATGAAGAATGATAAAGTTGTGGCAATAAGGCAACAAATTTTGATAAAAAAAATAAAATTAATAAAAATGCAAAATTGCTGGATTTAAACACAAAGCAAAAAATAAAAATGATTAATTATGCAGAAGTTAATGAAAAGTAAAAACATTTATTAATAAAAAATAAAAGATAAATTTTAGCAGCAGCCATTAAAGGCTTTAAAGTGGAAAGAAAAAGGCTGAAAAGAAAATTGTTTCATAGTTGTGTATGCTGTATGTGTGTGCGTTAAGTAATTTACACGTGCCTATGTGAATGTGTTGTAATTTAGTGTTTACGAAAAAAAGAACATTTGATTTTGCCATAAAATTAATGTTTTTTTTTTTCATTTTAAACGGCGTTTTCCTCATTCTCATATAAAAATTTTCTCTTATTCGCCTTTTTAAGTAAATCCTTACACGTTGTTTTTTTTTCTTTTTCTTTAAATGCTTATTTTTTAAGATCTGAAGAATTTAACTTGAGCCTATTTGTTGTCATAACAAGATTTGGGCTCATTTTTTTTTTTGCATTCTCCGTTAAAATACACCTATTCTAGTGCTATTCAAAAGTTTAATTAAGCAAAAGCAATCATCATAAAAGCCAACAATTCGAGATTCGATCGGTAGCTCGCAAAATATGTAAACTAAACTGATGTTCCTTTAATGCGTAAAAAAGATTAGAAATAAAAATTTTTTGATTAGATACTTGTCTTAGCAATACCACATTCATTTCATTAGTCCAAATCCTGGAGAACTGTAAGTAAATGTTGTCAACGGCATTAACAGATTATCCTTCCGCTTGATTACCCTACTTTTTGAATGTGTAATTATTCGAATAATGATAAGTAAAACTCTTCTGTTAAAGGATGTTCGAATATTTTTTAATAAAATTTTCGATTAATGCGAGACGCATAATCGAATAAAAGTTTTAGTAAAAAAATTTGTTCTTAATATTCTTACGTAAATAGGATTTTTCCTAATAAATTTTTCTTTGAATTATTTGACTAATAAACTACGAATAATCGAATAAAATTTTGTTGGTATTATCTATTAATTTACATAATTTTGATAACATTTAACAATCAGTGCCATAACTGATTTCATGATTCCAATGTTGATTTTTTTAAACAAATATTGGCGAATAACTAAAAACTCGATTAAATGAAAAATAGTTTAAATCAAAATATTTGTTCGAATAATTTAATAAAACCAACAAGCAAATATATTTTTGCTGCTTTATAAATTACGTTTTAAGTTTATTACAGTCGTACTTGTATGAAACTTCAATAAAATTTCTCTTAAAATTAATTGATCATTAAAAAAAAAAGAATTTTTTATAAAAGAAATTAACAGTGAAACAAATAGACTTAAAATATTAAGAACAAGAGATTTTTTATGTAATTGAAATTTTTTAACAAATTATTCGATTTGTAATAGACGAATAATCCAATGAATTTTTTTGTGATAATTAATTATCGTTTTTTCTAACAAATCAGCAAAAATTTTTTTATTAAATTGAATTTTTCATTTTATTCGAATAATTAATCGAATAATTAACCGAATAATTTTTCGAATAATTAACCGAATGATTGAATCTAATTTAGTAATGTTTAAAATTTTTAACTTAAATTACTTCGAAATTATTTTAAGAACTAAAGTATTTAAATATATATTTTCTTAATAAATTTTTTTAATAAATTATTCTATTTTTAATATACGAAAAGTACTAGCAGCTTTTCAAAATAAAATTGATTTGATAAAAAAATTGGAAAAAAATAACATCAAATCCTTTAATTTAGAAAATAATTTAATAAGAAAAATATTTGCATTGGGTTTTGTGCACACAACGACTGTTGACTTCCGATTTTTCACTCAAAAATGTTTGTGATAAACAAAAAAAAATTGAAGGTGAAGATCAACTAGTAAAAATGCAATTAAAAATTTATCTGTATAAATTTATAGTCGTAAGAAATAGAAAACATATGGTTTTTATCAATGAAATATTAAAAATAATTTTCTCCAGCCTTAAATTAAAATTTCTAAAATTTAAAATTTCGGCAGTTCGGAAATAAATTTTTTGTACCTTGAAATAGTTAAAGAAAATATAATTTAAAATTTTTCGCATAAAGCATTTTGGCAATATAAATCGTTTTTTTGTAATTTTAAAAACTTTAATAAAACATGTATTTAAAATATGAACCTATGCCTGACTAAACATTGTATATTGGATTTCACACCTTAATGTTAATTAACAGTTGTTGCAAGCACTCTACAAAATTTAAAATTTTTTTCGATCTAAAAGCCTAAGTTTTTTCTCCTCTTTCTGTGTAGCGTATTTTTGTGATCTGCAGACAGCTAGGCGATCCTTAGAAGTCAGTTTTCAAAATAAAGTGGTGATTTCAAAAGTTTCAAAATAAAATTCGTTGAAAACGGAAGATGGTGTTGGAAATATCTTTTGCTTTCTATCACGTTTGTCGGGTGACATACCTTTAGGGTAAAAACGATTTCATTGTCTATAACCTAAAAAAACTGAACTTCTTTAAAAAGCATTGTTCATGTTTGGTCCTTCTATTTTAAAATAAAAATAAAAAAGAAATAAGTAAAAAAATTATTTAAAAAATTAAAAATAAATAAAATAAATAAATGTCAAAATGCTTCTGTTCACAGCTCGTGAAATTCAACTCTTTTTATTTATCAGAGCTGGGACTTCTTTAATAATAAATTTCTTTTAAGCTTCTTGTTTTTGACATCAACGACACACATAATCTGCATTCTTATTTCACAAGATTTTTTCATTATTTTTATAAACCAAAAAAATGTGATTTTATTTAAGGGTGTGTGTCCTCTAACCCCTCGTCTATTTTATAAAAGCCAACAACTTTCATTATTGTAAATTATTAATAATTTATTTTTCCTTAGTAGTCTCTGAGCTATAAACACGCAACATTTTATTTGGCAGACTTACGGCGGTTAAATATGTAAATGTATCTGCTACATGTAAAGTAAGGGTGGACCTTTAATTTTTTGTCCCTTTAATTTTTATTTACTTTAGGAAAGTTTTTGATATTTAATGTTTTAAGCCCAAAAATATGCTTTATTTTTTGTGTGTAATAAAAATAAAGTTTATTAGAAGTTGCTTTAACATTTAGTGTTCTCTTTCTTTTAAAATAAACTTTTAAACCCTTTCTCTCTTTCTCTTTCTCTTTCTCTTTCTCTTTCTGTCTCTGTATATTTTTCTCTCAGAAAATTGTCTGGTATTTTTTTTTTGCCTGTCTGTTTTAGTCCTTTATTCTTGCTATAAAATGAGAGTGCCTTTGCATGTGTGCTTGCGTTTGTGTTTTGATTTTTCCTTGTTGTGTATAGTTTGTCATTCAATTCCTGGAAAAATATGGTTTTTAAAGTGAAAGAAAAACATCAAAAGTCTGTGCAAATTTTAATGTAAATTAAAAAATGTTTTAGTTAAAACTTTAGTTAGAAAAAAATGATTTTTATGTGCCTGTGTAGTTTTTTGTGATTTTCTGCTGTAAATTTCAAATATTTAAATACAACAAAATCAAATCGCATTTAATTCTTTAAAAACAAAAACAGTGTCTGAGGTCGTGAACCTCGAAATAAAGCAAAAAATAAACTAAAGAAAATAAAAAAGGGAAAAAACAAACATTATATTCCATTAAAATCTGCTAGACAACACAATTACTCATACATATACACATACAAAAACACTTGCTTATATGTATTAAATAAAATTCCTAAGTGTTTGTATTAATCATGAGTTTATGTGCGTGTGTCTGAGTTTGGCTTTTTAATTTAAATATTCATAAAAATATTTGTTACAAACATGACAAATACTTTTCTTTCTTTGCAATAGTTTTTGCTTTTTTTTTTTTGGTGTTGTTGCTATTTTAATAATTTTTTATTAATTCAAGTGTCTGGCAAATAAAAACAGTTCTATTTCTTTTTAGTTGCCCAGAAATTTTAGTTTAACTTTGTTTTACTACTTTTTCATTGATTTTGAAATAAAGTATGAAATACAATTTGAACGTCTGGCGTTAATGAGATTGATTTTCTATAATTTTTATTAAAAAATTATTTATGTTTTGCCTGTTGACTTACTGTCTTTAAGTTCATTATTTTCATTCTTAATATTATTTAAAAAAAGAAGAATGTTAATTTTAATTAAAAAATTGTTTTAAAATATTTAGATCTTTTTTTCTTTTGAATTTTTAATTTAATTCCAATCTGAATAAAGGCTTACTTTACTCTAATAGATAACAATTTTTATAACTTTCCTTTCACCATTGATGGAAATAGCGAATATCTTAGTTTGTCATTCCGTTTGTAATATACATTCTGAGTGCTTATGCATAGCGAAGTCGATTAAGCGATGTCCGTATCTCCGTCCATGTTATCGTTGAAATAAAAAAAAAGATGTAAAAAAATTGGCTCTCGGTCATATATTCCAAGTTATGGACCTCTGAACGTTTTATAGAAAAGTACGGTTGATCGCCATATTTTTTAAGACATCAATATGATTATCGTTGAAAAGTTTTTGAAGAGATCTTTCAGAAAATACTGAAATTTTTTAAAAAGCGTAATGCATTAAGAACCCTGAAATTTCTATGTAAAATTATTTTGTTTTTTCTTATTTTTTAACTCTCTGTCACCTCTCTGATAGGAGCTACTTCAATAAACTAGATTTACATGCATAGTGAAGAGTATATAAAATCCGGCATAGCCGAATATAACACTCTTACTTGTTAAAGTTTTTTTATTTTGTTCAAAAAGAAAAAGGCTACGGCTGCAAAACCTTTTGCATTTTTGAGATGCGTTTATTTATTTCTTTATTTTCTTTTTTGTTTCGAGAGAAGGTAAATTTTTAATAAAAATGCATTTAGTAAAAATATTGTAAAATTGTTTTAGAGGTGCTTTTGAAAACAAGTTATTTTATAAAAAAAGTATTTGTGGAAACAGCTACACTTTATGAAAGGGTTTTTTCTTGAAAGATTTTTGTTGAAAAAGGTACTTGCTAAGAAGTACTTTAATAAAAAAGATACTTTCGTTAATGGTACTTTATAAAAAAAAAACTTAATTTCAAAAACCTTTCATCTTGAAAAGGTACCTTTAAAAAAAGTACTTTCTTAAATGGTACTTTTTTAAAGTACCTTAATCTTTAACTGCACATTTACGGTACTTTAAAAAAACATTTTTTCTAAGAAGTAATTGAAAAACAAGATTTTAAATACAAAATTAAAACATTTTTAAATGCCTCTAATGTCAAATATTTAATCTTGCTAAAAAGGTACTTTTTTATAAGGTGTTATGGTTTAAAGGAGTTTTTATCGATGAACATTTTTATATACACACAAAAAAATGGGTTATTCAAAAAGTAACATTACAAAAAAATACTTTTTGCAAAAGTACTTTTTAAATAGTCCTTTTTATGGGTACTTTTACTTTAAAGTGTACACCTACTTATGTAATAAAGAAGCTGGCTACTGCTCAAAACGCCATTATTTATAAAAGAAAATTTTGTTAAAAAAAAGTACTTTTATAAGGTGCTTTTGTTTAAAAGGTAACATTAACTTTAAAAAAGTTTTTGTAAGTTATTGTTGTTCAAAAGGTTTTTCTATAAAAAAAACAAACAAATTATTAATTTTTTTCTTCATAGTTTTAAAAATTTTTTTCTAGCAAAAATAAAAGCTGCTTTTAAAAAATTTAACTATCCATTAAAATGTCTTTATTTTTAAAAAAAAGTACTATTTAGACTATTGTCTGTCAAAAATCTACTACGTTTGTAAAAAAAAAAAACAAATAATAATAATAATAATAATAATAATAATAATAATAATAATAATAAAAGGGTACTTTTATGTTTAGAAAAAAAAAAAATTAATTAAAAAGGTACTTTTCTTACAGATTAGTTTGTTTCAAAGCTACTTTTTTTTTTTTTTTTTTTTTTTTAATTAGGACCCCTACTTATGCAATGCAGTGTGCCAGAACTAGGAAATTAGGTTTTGGGATGGGGGATAGACGGAGTAGTGCTTGTGAACATTTAATTTGAATCTGTGCACACTGAAAGTGGCAGGAAAGACCTCTGCAGGGAGTTTATTCCACATACGAACTGTTCGGCTAAAAAACGAATTTTCTCTGTAATGCGTTGTGCGATTCACTGGCCAATCGACCACAAGGAATGCGCTCTTGATGCAGATCGCGTTGCGCGTATGATATTACGGTTTTCAGGAACAAGATCCCTGATTTCATAAGAGCACATTCCGTTGTAGTAACGATAAAACAGTGAAACACACCCCACATTGCGTCGATGCTCCAGTGAGTCAATAGAGCTGGATACCCTACTGTCACCGATGAGTTTCTTCGCTCTCTCCTGTACGCGGTCGAGTAACTCGAAAATAGACTTTGAAGCACCGGCCCATACATGAGAGTTGTATTCCATTTTCGGTCTGATAAAGGTGACATTGATAGTAAGGAGATCAGATGGAGTAAAGTATTTCTTACACCGTTTCTGAAAACCTACACACTTGAATGCTTCTTTTGCAACATGAAAAATGTGCTTGTTCCAACGAACATCGCATTGAATTTTCATGCCAAGAACATCGAGAGCTTCTGATTCCTTAATATATGTATCACCCATAATTACAGATGACGTAGCATGTTCAGCAGTACGCCTGTGCGAAAGCACACAGCACTGGGTTTTATTAGCGCTAAACTGAACTCTGTTCGCCAGGCCCCATTCGGAAATTACTAAAAGGTCGCGATTAAGGGTATCGTCCATGTGCTTTCTCACAGCCCCAATTTCCTGAAGGCTTGGTCTACTGCGAAACGAAAATGAATGGCATATGCTACTGTCATCTGCAAAAGAATAGATAGGGTTGGAAAGTGACGTAGAAGGTCATTACGAAAAATAAGAAATAGGGTAGGGGAAAGGACGGAACCTTGCGGTACCCCTGAATTTAACTTGAACTCGTTTGATGAGATCCCATCTATAACAACTCGTATAGTGCGATCCCTGAGAAAGCTCGATATAAGTCGAGTGAAGCTATTACCGAAGCTACTACTTTCTTAATCTTGTTAAAAAACACACTTATGATAAAAAATATAGGTTTTAAGTCGACATTTGCTATAAAAAATTTTTCTTAAAACAGCCGGTTTGGTTGAAAATATACTTTAAAAAAGTACTTTTTTATTAGTTTATTTTATTTAAACTTCCTTTTGTTCTCTAGTTACTTTACACATATCATTGTAATAAATATTATTTATTTTTTAAAAAGCAAAAAATTAATAAAAAAATTAATAAAAAAATTGTTTTTTTTTCAAAAGGTACTTTTTTCGGAAGGTACTTTTTTAGAATATAAAAATTAAAATATTGTTTGCTTTCAGCAACCATTAAAGTATATACAATTTCTTAGTGCAATTGATTGAAAGAAAAATGCTTTTTCTAAAAAGCACCTTCGATGAAATAACTTTTCGAATAGCAACGATTAAAACTTCCCTGTTCAATCTTGTTTTAAGATCACTTTAAGATAGTTTATAAATGTAATATTTAAAAGGTGATTTTCTGAAGGTACATATTAGACCTTTCAGTGCATTATTTCAAGCTGTGATGATTTCTTCAGTGTCTGTTCTTCACTTTTTCAAAATTTTAACCATTTGACTGTCTGTGGCTGCCTTAGTTTATTAATAATTATTTTTATTTATTTACATACAACACAAAACATTTTTTATAAATATTATTTCATGGGAAATTTTGCAGGAAACCATAAAAACACTGAGTTTTTATAATCTTTTTTTTTAATTAAATTTATTTATCATTAAAGCAAGAAAAGTTACACTGAGTCAAAGAAATTGTTTAAATTCTTTTGTATTTAAATCATTTTAAATTCATTTCCAAAAAAAAAAAAAATTAATTAAATGCAAATAGTTTGAATTTCATATCATCAATAAAATAAATGCTCTATAGTGGGTACGAATGATATTTCTTAAAGAAAAAAAATTTTTGTTTAATTGACCATATGGTGTTTGACTGCAGTTTGGCAGTTTAAAAAGCATTAAAATTTTTGTTTAGAACTGAGAAAACTAGAAATATAGACATCATCTCTTTGCAATGACTAAACAATAAATATTATTTGTTTGTAGCGTTGCTTGTTGTCACTGTTGACTGTGGTAATTTGAAATGAATTGTGTTGTCTGGATGCATATTTTTGGCTTTTCAACAATCAGTCGTCGCCGTCTGCTTTGAAATACAATAGAATAATATGGAAATAAAATGTGAAACATAAATCAAATTCAATTAATTAATTTATTCGCGAAATACTTTTTTTTATAAATTAATTAAATAAATAAATTGCTCAAATTGGATAAGCAAACTTGCTCAATTGCTTTTCAAGGTTATAAAACAAATATTTTTTTGCAAACATCAAGTCTTACGGAGAAAGTGTGTGAGGCCATAAAAAATTTTTATTAAGTACATTTTCTTGGGACTTGACACGTTTTTTTTTTCTAATAAAAGTTAATAATTGAATTGTAGAATTGTAATTTTGATAATAGTTTAAGTTTTCTGAATTTGATTTTATTTTGTTTTGTATTAAAACGAAAGTTTTGTAAAAAAAAAAAATTAAGAAGGTAGACTTTTGCCTGTATCTAAATTTTGAATTTTTCTAGCCACTGCTGAAAAATATAAAACCCTTAAAAGCCTACGGTCCACTCTAATAGCTCTACTCCAAGTATAGAAGCAACAATTCGTGAAATTTAAAGAAGAGAAGTAGGATTTTAGGTTAGAAGCAGGGACCAAAGTTACACAAAGAAAAAAAATTTATTTCAATTGCCTGCGCACTTTAACACAATGATAAATACGAACACAGTTGCTTAATTTTCTAATTTGTTTCCTTTTCAAGAATATATCACACCATGTAGTTTTGTCAAAATCACATCAGTGGTAAAAAAAACGCCGCTTCTTCTTTCCACTTTGTTTTAAAAAGAGGCAAAGCCTAATTCGCTCTCCAATTGTGGATGTTCCAAATTTCTTAAAAATCGATTAAAAGTTATATAATTGTCTATTTTGCCTCCTCTGGGAAAGAAAAAAAACCGCTTGATTAGGATCTTTTTACTTTTAAAGTTTCACTTAAATCTGTTGATTTATAAAAGATGGCCAATTTCCTCCTTTTCTCCTCTTCGGGTCCGGCTTTTGAAAAGTCACATGTTCATATTACTCATGGATTAAGGGTCGATCTATGTTTTCAATTTCATTAAAATCGGTACAACAGTTGAACCCTGATTGAGGTACAAACAAACAAAAAAAAAAAATTTTAATTACTGTTTTTTAATGCTGTACAATATTTGAAAAATTTTAAGGCTCCCGATAATAATTGTTTATTTATTTCGATACTTTATTTAGAAGGATATTTTCAGTGGTGATAAAAGTTGGTAATAAAAATCTTATATTCTAACTACAATTAGACAATTTGCGTTTCTTAACAGCGCTTTTGGTAATTTTAAAACTGATTTTGTTTATTAATTAGGTAGCTCCACTGATGACTTAGTCATGCTGGGTGAGGGGATAAAAAACTAGTTTTGAAGAAAAACCGACAGCGGCTGGGATTTGAAATCAAGCCATCAATCTTTATCATAGACTGAAGTTAAATCGCACTAACCTAAAGAATGAGCCCGAACTTAAGCTTTATTACATTGTAGACATAGGTTGAGCTTAGAAAATCCACATGTGATTTTTTTTAAATTAATTCTGGTGGTAGAAGTAGTTCTTTGTAGTCAGGCAGATCAGGCGATATCTTGACATGATACATAATTCTTTCCGCCTAAATTGGATAATAATAATGTTATAATAATGTCAGTTAATTGACTTTTTGTTTTAAAACAAATGTCATATAACTCCTGAGTAAAATCAATTACTAGATAAGACATTTTCAGAAGGACTTATGTCAAATAAAACATCAAGTCCCTAAAAATCAGTATGTGCATATATTTTTCGTTAGCTATGTAAACAAAAATTAGGCGATTATTTTACGCACTGAATTATCTTAATTTTACCAATTTGAAAACCTGCTGATTAGTTTTAAGAATAAAGGGTGTCCTCATCCAATATACATGTTTTAATGTATCTCTTAAGCGGAAAAGTACAGTCATTTTAAATTTTAACAAAGTTTGTGACACTACAGCTTTAATAAATAAAATAATATTAAAACGTTAAAAAAACTTACCTTAAAAATTAAAGGGTGTCCCAAATTTTACGTAAATAATTTTATCTCTTGAACCATTATAGACAGAAATTAAAAAATTATACTGAACTTGCGTTATTATATTCACTAAGTAAAAAATTATAAATTAAAGGGTGGCCCATACATACATATACACAAATTTGATATATATAACCTCTTTAATTTTAAAGTAATGGACAGACACTTCCATATGTGTCCTAGCTTACGGCCTTATCTTTAAATCTCTATATATGGAAACATTAAAATTATAAAGAATATGTCCGTTGGCGGGCTTTTTCCATTAAAAATTTAATTCAATATTTGATCACTCTCCACCTGCCTTTGTGTTTTAAACAGTCTTACAGTAGCTAACAGAACACTAATAAATAAATAAATAAATAATAAAATGAAAATTTTAATAAACAAACAGTAAAGATTGATCGAAATAAAAAAAAGGTTGAAACAAGTATTTGTGATGATAAAATTAATTATAGATAATAAACTGCAACAACAAATAACAAAATGCTTAGGCGGTATCACAATTTACTTTGATAGATTTTTGTGTGCACAAAAAAATAATACAAATAGTAGGAAACACCGCAAAAACAACAACAACAATAGTAATAAAAATTACAAAATATTTTATGACCAGCAATTTACCATAAAAATGTTTTCATTCGCTAAACCATTTAAGGAATACGAAATTATACAACCCAGTTGCTTGCTCTTTTATTAATAAATAAATAAATGAAAGTAATTAAATTATAATTCAAATCAAATCATGTTTTGAGTCCGTACTTATTTGGTAAAAATTATTAAAAATAAATTTGCATAAAATAAAAAAAGTAATGCAGCTCATTGCAGTTTTTAATGAGTTAAAGTAGACAGTTTTGTTTTCTGGAAAAATTGTTTTGATTTTTTTGTGATGTTTACGAGAAAAACTGAAGGTGACTAGAGCAGTCGTAAAAAATAATTAAAATAGAAAAACCTTTTTATTACATTAAAGAAGAAGCATAAGGTGAGCTGTTGAGAAGCCTTAAAAGTCATTGTTAGAAAAGGTTTTTTTTCGACCGACAAGAGCCAGCCGAAGAAAAACTAAATTTTAAAATTTCCCACCTCTTAACTGAAATGGCAACTTTGTTTATGTCAACAGACATCCGTTAGTAAACTCCTGTAAAAATTAAGCAAGCTCATTCAGCTTGTGTTGGAGAGACAGGCAAATGGCTGCATCAAAGTCATATCTTGGGGCACCCTTTATTATTTAATTTTATGTTTTAAAACTTGAGCTTTAGTACTTCAGACACTGGGCAAATTTTTAGTATCTGCCTAAAACGGCTTAAAAGATAAGGTCATGTGCACCAAAATCACGGTCACTATTGAAATACCCTTTAATTTTTTAATTTATTTTTGGCACTTATTTTTAAAGGGTGTATATTTGTACACAGTCTTTAAAAATTTTAAATGCCGGTCTACTACGATTTAAAAATTAAAACAAATACATGCCGTAAAATTATGTCACTGTAGGCACACCCTTTATATTTTAGTTAGTTTTAAATCTTTTCTACTTTTTCTAATAGATGACATAAAAATATTTAAGGGATCTAACAAATGTGAAAATCATGTCACTTTTGGCACACCCTTTTATTTAAAGTTTTACTTTTTGAACTTGGTGCTAAAGCGGACACAGCTTTTTTTTTTGCAAATTTGAGGAGGATCACATTTCAAAAAATAGCAATTAATTTCGGAACACCCTTTAATTTTTTGTAGTTTTGCGGATCCAGAGATAACTCACTGTGTCAGACCGACAGACATTGTAACGAAAACAATAGGGTACGTTTTTACCCTTTTGGTACGAGCGTCATTATTTACGAACCCATATGCTTTGGGTCAAGAGAATACATAGCAACCGATTTCTTTTGATTAAAAAAGCCTTTTAAATTTCATGTTTGCATGAGTGTATTAATGTGTGTAGGTGCTTAAGAGGCTAAATCTTGGATGGCTAATTCAATGAAAGTTCTTTTGTCGGAAGGGAACCTTAAGTTCAAAAACTAACGAAATCGACTAAAATAAGAGTCAAAGGTGTCATTAAATAAAAGTGGTACGTGTTGTGAAGCTGGTGGCGCCATAATCAACATTATAAATATTTTATTGGCGGTATTGAAAATCAATAATTTGCTCGTACAATAATTTTTCATTAGAACTGGATATTTTTGGTACTTTGCAACAAACAAAAGAAATAAAAGAATTTATAAATTTATGAATGCAAGATGATTTCCCGGCATTGAAAATTTTCAGTTTATTATTGTTTCAAAATACGTTTGCTAGACATTTCTATTTGAAATGAAACGAAACAAAAACATTTTGCAATAACTTCCGCTCACACAAAAAAAAAGAAAAAAACTGAAAATCTTTTATTAGTAGACGCAAGTTGTTCATGTTCTTGATTTTCGCTAAACGACTGCTTTATTAGTCTATTTTATACAATGATTACTTTTTGTTTATTGTTTATAATTTATGGCCTACAAATAACAAATCAACATTTTTGCATTAATTTATAAACATTTTTCCCATCACACAAAAACAAGTTTTTATGAGATTTTTTTTTTCGATTTTAAATGAAAAAAAAAAATACAAACAATTCCATAACCGTTTATCAATGAAAAATCTCCAAATAAAAAAAAAACCAATCACATCAAAAATGAAAGAAAAATTTGGTCAAATAAAAACATTTCAGAATTTTGTTTAAATTTATGATGTCATAATTTTTCACAGTGGGCCGAATAGCTGATAATAAATACGCCTCCTCCTTTGTATTATGACTCAGCCAAATCACTGTTTTTTTTTACTTTGAATTATGATAAATTTAAACTTTAGAAGTTTGGAAGAACAATTTATTTTGCTGACTAGAAATAGTAAACACTTTTACTATGTACAGCAGTAAAATTTCTCATAGAAGTTAAAGAAAAAAATTTTTTTTTATTAAATCTTGACAAACTGAATTTAAATAAAAAAAAAAAAAAATAAAAAACAATTTTTATTAAATATACAAAAATAATAAAAAAAGATTTAAATCATTATCAGCCCTTTTATTTTTATATTTCCAAAAATTATATTTTTGTTTTTATTATTTAGCGGATTAAGGGGGCAATAAAAAGTACCAAAACCTCCAAAAGTACTAGTAAAGTTCTAAGACGTAACAAACAGTTTTTGCGTTTACTTTTTTGAATAGTTAAAGATACATTTTGATTTTTTACTTTTACCGGTATTTTAGTACAAGATTTATTTGGAAATAGATTTTAACCATTTTTACCCCTTTTTGCCACTTTAGTATTTTCCTAAAATCCCTCTTTAGATTTATAGCTAATTTTTATTTTTTAGATTAACTGCATTTTAGCTGAGCAATAATAGGCCAGTAAATTATTGTATTATATATGTATGTATATAAAAAGTTGTTGCCACGCCCTCGTAAAACTTCAACAGGAAAAGCCAATTCAATTCTTTGAAATCGCTCTAATTTGTGGTGTAATCATATTTTAAATAATTTTAATACTTTCAAAGATTAAAATAAAAATGCTAGTTTTCATATTTGAAAAATGCCACGCCTACTTAATTTTTTTTTCCAAAATTCACTTTCTTCTACTGGTGAATTTTCTTTTTTCCAATGAGTAGTTTAGCAATAATTTTAAGCAGTCAAAGTTGAATAAGTTGTTAATGGCTTTAAGTAAGAAATGATGCGTCCACTTTGCATTCTGGCGACTTCTACTTGTCTTAATGTCAAGAATAACTTTTTGTTCAATTGGTCCTTAACATGATTTCGAAATGAATAATAAAAGTTCTGCAAGTTTGTAAAAGAAACGGTTATAAAATCTTATCATCATTAGTCCTTCATTTTACATTTTGTTCTCTTGTTTGATTAAAACAAAAAACAGAGGTATCTTGTTTTTAAAAATTGCGTATGAAGCTCAGTGCCTTAAACTAAAATTTAATTGCATACTTTAAGGTAATTAAAAAAATAGAAAAAATTGCTGCATAAGTTGAAGGTTACAGTGAACGGCCGTAAAGTGATAGACTATAATTAACAACAATTAATGAATTTACAACAAAAAATATTGTCTAATTAGTTTTTTATTGGTTTTTTTATATTTGAAAAAATAGTTTCTCTTGACAGATTTGTGTGAAACTAAAAAATTGTTTTTATTTTTTTTATAGAATATTTTTTTTAATTTTCTTTTTTTTTATCGAATTAAATGTTTTAATATTTGATTGCTCTTTTAAATAATATTTTTATTAATTAAATCAGATTAATGGCCTTAAATTAATTTTATCATTTGTTTTGAAAATTCTTGCCTTTCAAAATTCTTGTTTGCTTTTCTTTTGCCAAACAAAATTTGTTTACTGTTGACAGCAACAAGAAAAAAAACTGAAAAAATTTTCGTTCATTTAACATCTATGAGCTAAAACTTAAAAGGCAATTAATTAATATTTATTTGTTTCAATTTTTTTTTATTGTTCCGTAAATTTTTTTTTTTATTTTAATTTTTTTTGTTTTTTTTGTGTCAAAAATCCACTAAATGAAAACTAAACTCTTTATCGAAGTATTTTTGCCATTTAAAGTAGTTTATTTTTTTATATGCACAAAATCTATTCAAAATTATTTAAAATAAGTTGACTTAAAAGCTGTAATATCGGGTGTATTTTCAAGGCCAATAGAACTTTCTCTCAAACGAACTCTCACACTGAGCTCATTCTGTTCCCTTGCAAATTATAATAAATAGACGCTTGAACAGCGCTATTTATTTATCCAGATTTACTTTGAAAATTAGTCATCAACATAATTTATTTTAACAAAATTGCGATTTGGTGTGGTAAACCAAGCTGGGCATCACTGGACCTTATTTCCTTAAAAATGAAACTGATGCTTACGTTGCGGTCAGTGGAGGTCGTTGCCGTATCATGATCAACGATTTGTTGCTAGAAAATATTGAATACAGTGGAAGTGGTCTGTCGCTTTGTCTCGCCACGTCATGAAAGTGACATCTTTCGATTATTTTTTGTGCAAATTAAAGCCTTGCACACAAACACTGTTCGTGTTTTGCTTGCCTAAAAAAGTGTCCTAAATTAGACTTTCAGAATGCGCTATGAAAGATCAATAACATCATGTTTTGAATATTCGATAAAAAATTTTTTATATTAAAACCAAATTTTTGGTGATTTTTATACTTAAAAGTTCTATCCGACTTTAAGCAACACCCTGTATGTTGCAATATAGAAAAAATAATATGTGCGGAAAAAAAGATTTGTTTAACAGCAGTGGCTGGGATACGAACTCAAGCTATGTAGTCAAAGCAAATATGGTTCTCATGGCTCCAGCCACCACTTTAAAGAAATCGATGACATCTAGCACAGCAAATTAAAAAAAAAATTTGCTTGCGACTTATTAATTTTGTATGTACAACTCTGTAATTGTTTTATGATGTTTTTGATTTTTAGCAACAATGCTCTTTAATTAACGTTTACCGTTAACGACAACCTCTGTAACTTGGTTTATCTTTTTGTCGTTGTCTTTAAATTAACAACCCCGATCACATGATTGATTGTTATGAATTGTTAAAATTTATGCCATTTGAACTCAATAAATGTATTTGCATCATGTATTTTTTTACGTTTAACAACAAACAATTGTTACACGGTCTATTTTGATTAATAAAAATTTTATTTTATTTGTTGTTTTCTATGTCATCGTTTGACAATTCCATTAAATTGATATTAAATTATTTTTCATTAAAAATGACAGTGTATATATTTCCAAGAAAAATTTTATTCGTTGTAGTTTTAGTTCACAGAAGAGATGAAACATTTTAAAATAGAGGTTTCTAAAAATTACAAATTTCTCAGAATCACATTTAAAAGTTGTATTAGTAGAAATAGCAGCTTTAATTACAAGATAGTGGTCGGCATAAGAGAGAAATTTTGTAAATGAGAAATCATTTACTGCTTTGCAAAAATATAATCTTTAAAAAAACTGCTCATATACAGACCACTGCTCTGGTAGGCAGGTTTATAAACCGGACTTCCTCGCAAACCTGCTTTTTTTTTAGCTTAGTCTTTTTAATTAGCTACAAAATTTTTGGCAATAAAAAAAATATTTAGTAAACAGTATTGCATATCGATGGTGCAAATCATATTCAAAAGACTGTTGCATACTCTTTGGCTGTTATATTAATTATCTAAATCTTACCCAAAAGGCTTAGATAATTTTTTATAATAAGCTTTTTAACCAAACAAACTAGCAAACATTTTCTACTTAATTGAATAGTAAACAAGTTTTTTTTTTTTTTGTTTTTTTTTTTTTAATAATATTTTGTTTTTTCAACATTTTCTGTAGCTTTTCTCTTTATGTTTTATATTTGTTTGCTTTCAATTAATTATGTTTAAAAAGAATTTTTTTCTGCTTAAGGGGTTGCTTAAGTGCCTAGAAAAAATTTATGTTTTTCTTAGTTAAATTAAACAAGGAATTATGAAAATTTTTGAAGCCTACCTTAAGGAGTTTCATAATTAAATATTTAATTTTTGTTGTTGTTGTGTAAAAAAGACGTATGTTTTTTAATTAAAAGATTTAAAATATATATTTTAATGTCTAAGGCTATCCGTATCTTATCGTGTGCTTATTTTAATTTAATTTATAGCAGATATAAACACAAAATTGTAAATTTAGCCTAAACGTGTTGGTGTGGGGTCACTGCTGTCTCCCTTCCAATGTATTGATATCACTTTAACTGCGCAACAGGGAAAATAAATGATACATTGACATTAAGATTCGATTTTATTAATTAAAGGTAGTAAAATCCTTACATCAGTTTGGCAAGTCTTTTGACCATTTTTGTACGAGGGCTGCTATATATATTTTTGGCCTGGCAACACTGAGTGCTGCCAGTGCAATCTGACATTTCCATTGGAAAGTTTGTCATTTTTAAGCATAATCGTATCAAAACGTTTTGACGTACGATCATTATTTGTGTTGTTTACAGTGACTTGAAAAAATTAATATAGAAAAAAATGGAATTAACTCGTGAACATTTTCGTGCCATCATTTTTCACAACTTTCGACGTGGATTATCACGACAAGAGTGCATTGATGAACTTAAATCTTTGTATGGCAATGAAGCATCATCCTATAGCACTGTGAAAAATTGGAATAATGAATTTAATCGTGGCCGAAGCTCGCTCAAAGACGAATTCCTTGAAGGTCGTCCAAAAACGGCTGTTGCGCCAGAGAACATTGATGCCGTGCGTGAACTCATAATGCAAGATCGACATGCGACATACCGAGAGATAGAGACATCCTTGGACATTTCTTCCACCAGCATACATTCGATACTGCATGAACACCTGGCCGTAAAAAAGGTTTGTTCTTGTTGGATCCCGCACAATTTGAAAGTCGCTCAAAAAAAGAATCGTGTCGATTGGTGCAAAGAAATGTTGCAAAAATACGATTGCGGTGCTTCAAAAGACGTTTATAAGATCGTCATAGGTGACGAATCATGGATCTATGCGTATGAGTCCGAAACGACCGTGTGGGTTTTCAAAGACGAGCAAAATCCAACAAAAGTTGTTCGTGGAAGAAGCACTTCGAAGCAAATGGTCGCCTGTTTCTTCGGCAAAACTGGTCATGTGGCGACTGTTCCGCTTGAGCAACGTAGGACGGTCACTTCTGAGTGGTACGCTACAATTTGTTTTTCTGAAGTCATCAGAGAAATTCGAAAAACCAACAAGAGAAGACGAATCATTGTTCACCATGACAATGCGAGCTCTCACACATCGGCTCAAACCAGAGCGTTTTTGACCGGCCAAAACGTCGAATTAATGCGTCATCCGCCGTACAGCCCTGACTTGGCACCTAATGACTTCTTCTTGTTTCCGCACATCAAGAAAAAAATGCGTGGTCAACGATTTTCGTCGCCAAAAGAAGCTGTTAAGTGTTCAAAAACCATGTATCAGAGGTGTCTCAATCGGAGTGGAAAAAGTGCTTCGACAACTGGTTTGAGCGCATGCAAAAGTGTATAAATCATGCTTGAGTATACTTTGAAAAACAATAAAACCAGTTTTGATTATAAATATTCGCATTTTCACTATTAGGCCAGAAATATATAGAGCAGCCCTCGCATGGGACTTAAATATTTTTTAAAATCATAGGTTCTCTTTAAAAAGTGTCGATTAAAATAATTTTGTAAACATTTTGGAACCATATATAAATATTTTCCTGCACTTTTTCAAAAAAGGGGATTGTAGTCACGCTGAACGGCTTAAGGCAGTTTTCGATGAAAAATAAACTTAGATGACAGGGAGGATAATTTTGGGAATAGGGCTTACATTATGATGATGCTAAATGTGAATCACAATCACAAGAACTACAGCCACTCTAAATTTTATGCGAGTAAGTTAGGGAATAATGTGGGAAATGTGTAATTTGGCGAATAATGTGAGTTTCCCTTGAGGTGTAATGACTCACGATTTCTATCTATCATTTATCCTTAATAACTTTCTCCTCTCTTTTTTCCCTTTCAAAAAAGTAAACATAATTATTTAGAAGAAGGCTTTATAACACGTAGGTTCTTGATTTTATATTCCACACAAGCGCACCGCACAAAATGTTTAACTTTTAATCTATTTTTCCCCCCTTTGATTTTTCCCTTTTTTGACATTTTTGATTTGCTTCATTTTTACATAATTGTTTTTACACATGAAGGAAAAATTTTCATTCAGTTAAAGAAAAATAAATTTGTTAAAAATTAAAATTTTGTTTGTAGCAGTATCACGTGATAATTAAAGATATTAATAAAAACTAAAGAATTAACACCAACTTATTCGAAAAAAAAAAAACATAAAAATAATTTATTGATAAAAAAAAAACAACAAACAGCTAATAAGTTTCCAAAACACACAACTTGTCCCCCAATTTTTTATAAAAGTTAAAAAAAAAATATTTAAATATTTAACAAACCATGTGATAAGATTAAAAAAAATATAAAAAAATACTAACAAATCGTTAGTAATTTAATTTAAATGAACTTGTGCTCGAAGATACACAAAATCGCCATAATTATAGAAAACAAGCAACAATTTAATAATAACAAAATAGTGACGCCTTTAACAAAAAAAATTAATCAAAAGGTATTTAAATAAAAAAAAGATAAAAAAATATTCAAACAAGTGCTAATAACACCCTATTGTGTTAAATATAATAACGCAAAATAATAATGATAATCAAAAATAACGTTTTTAAAATAAATATTAAATGAAAAAAAAACACAAAAATAAATTTAATAAAACTTAAACGATATTAATTGTTTACACTTATAATTTATTGTATCAATAAAACAAATGGAGGCCTTTCAAATGTTTTGCAAAATCAACAACATCATCATCAGCGACATCAGAAGCAATATAATAATTTTTATGTGACATTCATTCATTTCGCTTTCTATTCACTTCAAACGCAGTAATAACATTTTCCTGTGTGTACGAAAAAAAAAAGATTCTCCGCCCTACAAATGCATCCTGCAACATAAAAGTGTTTGCATTTAAAAAGCATCTTTAGTTTATTTCTTCTATTGTTGCTTTCAAATTCGTTTTTCTCGAAAACACACATTTTTAAAAGGCAAAATGTTCTCTAAGAGAACACAATACACGAACCAACTAACAAAAATGCTGCAATATTTATGACTGCCTATTATCCCACAGACTTTTTACAAACACACACTCACACCTACACCAACCAACATACTTACACTTACTTGCACTTATTTACACTTAAAATTAATTCAAACATGTATTGACACTTAAGCTAAGAACAACAAAAGCTGCAGTAAATAAACTTTACAAGAAAATTTTTAAAATAGAAAAAGAACTGTTAATCACAGTAAAATAAAAATCCCTCGACATTTAAAAACCTTCTTGCCAACGACGCCTTTAAAACGTTCTTCATAAACCCCCTGCCTCCTCCCTCTCTCTCATTGGCATCAAGGTTGAGCTTTAGAAAAACTTTACGCTGATGATGGGATACATCATGGGTTGTGCTTGTTTTAAAGGTAGGTTTAACTGCTCGAAAAAAATCTACATAAAATTTTAAAAATAATAACAAACAAAAAACTATTGTTTACAAAATTCAAAGCATATTTTAAGGCTCAAAACAGTAAAGGCTTTTAAAGAACGTGGCTGTTCGTAAGTGCATTATTGCGCTGCATTAAATAGTGCAAAGCATTCAAGAGAAATTAAATTAGCTGATGCAGTACAGTGAATGCATTAAGGAAATCAACCTTCCTTTAAAGGCTTTAAAAAAGTGAAAATCGAAGAAAAAGCTGACAAAGCTGAAGAAGTATACTAGCAACTCTAGAAACTGTTTTCAGCTCTCATTCGGTTAATGAATCCTATGAACTGATTAAAAGTGTCTAACAATCATTGTATTTCATGCTTTCACTAACCTGTTTTATCAACTGTTTGTCGACCTCTTCCTAAGCACAGTCTTTCGTAATTTTTAACAGTTGTGCAAGGCTTGATTGATCTTGTGCCAATGCGCTGCGTTTCCATGTTATGTCACTAGAGTAATTATGTGTCAAGCTTAAGTTACCTCAAGAACATTTACTGCAGATTTCTCTACATGTAAACCAATACTTCTTTCGCATACTTGTCAATATAAAAATGCGAAAGAAATGTTTGTTCGCATGTAGATAAACCGGCAGTTACACTCTTCCTGCCGGTTTCTATTTAGTCATCAGGTCTCTTAAGATTTAAAGTGTTCACCAACTCAAAGGACTTAGTGCACACCAAAATACTTCTTTTCGCAAATTCTTTCTTTGTTTCATACCCAGTTGCGCCCCTTAAACGTGACCTCATTTGCCAAGGCATAGCCGTTTAGAGTTAAATCATTTACATCATGCAGTGAAAGCCTTTCTTCACTCCACCCGACTTTTCAACAGGTGCTACAACGCTTGCAGCAAAAAAATGCATATTTGCCTGCTTTCCCCAGATGCAGACTTTGTGAGAGGTTTTACCCAATTGAGTAGTCACCTGTTATTTCTGTACCATCCATACGAGAGCCATCATTAAAAATAGCTGATATTCCTTTTCGAACACTCATTTCTCACAGCGATTTCCACAATGAACCTTAACTTTTAAAACAATTTAATTTAAATAAACTGTGATTATAGTTTGCACTGTATGTGCTCTTGATTTCTCAATAGGTTTGGTTCTCCGAAAACGAAGAGTTTTGTCGCTATAGTCGTAAAAAAAGCCCTGAATTTATCGCACGTTACATTAAAAAAAAAAACGTATTTGACTTGAGGTATTTATTTTCTTACATTTGTCTAAAGTTGGGAAAATACAATGAAAAATCTTAGGCCTATTAAAAGTTTATTTTGGTTCTTAATTAAATTTAATTAAAGTTTTAATTATTTCAATTAAATACTTGCTTAAAAAAAACGGTGATAAATTTTCTAATTAAATAAATATCTGCATCGATTAAAGCTTTTTTTTGTCATTCCATTTATAATTTTTTGAATGTCCATTTCCGACCCCATAAAGTTTCAATATTTTGAGTTCTTATGCATAGCGAAGTCGATTGAGCGATGTCCATCTGTCCGTCTATGTTTGTGTTGAAATCAACTTTGCCAAGGCACTAGATCAGCTAGAGAAAATTTAAATATGTCCTTCATGGCAGCAGCAAAAATCACCACGCCTGCCTCCAATTTTTCCATATCATTTTGTACAATAAAGTAACTCTTATCAAAAAAAAATAAATATATGAGACGATAGAGAATTAAAAAATAAGAAAAAACGTCAATTGAAAAATTAGGGCTCGCCCATATTTTCCGAGTTATGGGCCTGTGAAATTTTTTATAAAAAAATTCTATTGTCAATATGATAAATATGGGTATCATTGAAAAGCTTTTGAACTGATTTTGATGAAATGCAAAAATTTAAAAAAAATCCTTAACCTATTAAGAGCCGGTGACATTTTTATGTATTTTTTTTTTTTTCTTATGTTTTAATTCTCTGTCACTCCAATATTTGCTTTTTTAATTGGAGTTACTTCACTAAACTAGACTTATATACCTTCTGAAGGGTATATAAGATTCAGCCTAGCCGAAAATAGCACTCTTACATGTTTTTTCTTAATAAAGTTTAACCTTAAACCAAATTAAACGATTAAGAGGTTTTGATTAATTTGAATTATTGAGCAGTAATATTTTATTTATTTTAATTAATTTTTGTTTTTCTCTTTTATAATTACAGGTGAGTTTTCTTTCGTGCATCTTCTAAGAACGTAAAAGAATTTATTAGTTGTAAGTATTAAAATGTGGATTTTAAGTTATTTTACATTTAAACTTTAGAACTTAAATAATCGATGTCACAAATGAAATAAATTATGGAAATTAAAGACGGGAATACAAATAAATCTTAAAAAAAAATAAAAGTAAATATCATAAAATAATTGATATATAGATGTCATCTTAAGAGATTTACGATATATATTTTTAATGGCAGAAATATATTGATAAAAAGCTGCCACAACACTGTAGGTCGCTTGATTGCGAAGAATAAAGTTTTTATCACATTCTTAAAGGCAAAATAAATAAGGCTACCTAGACATTTGTATAAATGTAATGTCTGTAGCAAACAGCGTTGTCAGTAACTTTTATAGAAAAATCTTTTAAACAGATTTATTTACAAAAAAAAAAAAAAAAAAAAAAAAAAAAAACATTTTCAACCTGCATTTGTAACTTTAATAAAAAATATCTTTAAACAAAAGACAAAATTACATTTAAACTACTTAACTAATTCTATTCCATTTTAACACCAAAAACGCTACAATGGCAACACCGTTTTATATTACATTGTAGAAAATGGGTTAGTGTAAAATGTTAGATATTTCTGCTGAGATGTGATTTCTGTAGCGAAAGTGTTGCCACTGAGTTTTTTTTTAACTACTAAAAATCAGTAAAACTTCTTCATCTTTTATAAAATATTTAGTACAAATTTAGCTTGAGCTAAAATTACAAAACATTTAAGAAGCTGCAATCTAAAACAGCTAAACAAATATCTGCAACCAAAACTTCGATTTAATCTCCAGGAAAAAAATTATTACTTTAATTTTGTACATAAAGAGCTGCAACGGCAACGTCGGTAGTTTTAAAATGTTTGCAAATATGTTACTTCAAATTTTAATATGCTGATGTAAAGCTGTTTATTGTTTTGTTTTTTATATTGATAACACTGAAAATTGAACATTAAGCTTTAGCTTTGTTGTTACAAAGTTCCATCTTCAACATTCAACGGCATTGTCTAACAAAACAATAACATTTTTAAATAAAACTAATGGTTATGTTTAAATGAAAAACATATTATAATATGACACGATCATAGTATGATAAAAAAACTTTTTTAACTTTTATTAAATGATTTTTTCTTGTCTTTCTATTTGTTTTAAATTTATTTATTTAAAATTTTCTTTTATTTTTTAATTTAAAATTTTTTTAGCAACAAACTATTTAATATTGCTACACATAATTTTTAATTCAATCAATACAGGATACAGGTGGAAGCAAATAGCTGAAACTTGTCCCCAAAACAATATTTGTTCATTTTTAGTTATACTCTAGGGACTTAGAAACACGTATTACTTCGTGAAAGTTGTTAAACTTGAGTTCTTTGAAGAACTTTAGTGAAATTTAAATTTTTTACCCAACTTTGTTTAAGATTTTGTGCCTAGTAATGATTCATTGTTCAAATGTTAACTAAAACTTGTTTATCGTGACAAAAGTATTGTTGCTAATAACCATAATTTGTTCACCGCAACCATATTTTTTTAGGAGAAGATAATATGGTCCATTAAACACTAGTATTTTTTTTCACTGCGTATTCTGATTAGCTAATTTTCTCACCAACTATCCTTATTGTTTTATAGGCTTTTTAAAATTAAGGACACCAGGATGGCCTTTTCAAACTTCAAACTCTGACCTTGAAATATGTGAAAAAGTCTCTTGCATAAAATAATTCCTCATTTTAGTTAATGTTCCCAATTTCGATAAACAAAATCCTTGCGAGACAGCGCGATTCTTTTAAAAAAATTTAATAAAAATTCTGTGCGATTGTTTTGTTTGTTTCTGTCAACTCAAAAGACAGTCCCACTTTCTCCAGACAAATATAATAAAGAACTTGACACAATTTACACTATAGCTAAAAATAACGGTTACTACTATCGATAAACTTCTTACAATACAACACTAAAAAGAAGAAGAAAGAAAAAAAGGAGACAATCGATACAACACGACGACACATTTTTACTTACACAGGACAGGAAATATATAGATTAACTAACCTTTTTCAGAAAGAAGAAACAATCTCAAGACATCAACAGAAATAACCGATAAATTTAACACCAGCGGAGTATACAGACTTACTTGCACTTGCAACCATACCACACATTGGACAAACTGGACGAACATTAAAAACAAGGTTCACAGAACACATAGGATCTTATAAACGGAAAAGAAAAGACTCTTACTTCGCAATACACCTTAACACACATGAACACGAGCCAAGGGAAATAGATGAATGTATGACATTAATACATCCTAGTAAAAAAGGACGAAGACTGGACATTCTCGAAAACATAGAAGTATACAAAACACAAAACATAATACCATTTAAATAGACACCATCCTAACAGACAAAACTACCTGTACCCACCACTATCTATGCAACAAACACGTTACACTATCTAACCAGTACTAATCAAAACGCGGCTTGTAAATGATGTCCTTACATCGAAAGCGCTCGCCAATGTTACCAAATAAACAGTCAGTAACGACGGTCTTCACCGAAAGGTATGACAACAGTCAAAAGATTTCATTAAATTAGAAGCAAAAGGCTAAATAAGCAGCAGAAGAAAAAAGTTTTTAATGGACTTTCTTAGAGATTTAAATGGTTTTATAGAAAAAGGAATAATTTTTAAAATGACTTAAGTTCACATAGATTTTAACTTCATTATTAATTAAGAAGAAAACATTCTTTTACATATTTTTGGGAATTTTAAATTGACTTATTTTTAGTTAAGGTTTTTGATTTCTATTAAAATATCAATCTCTCCACGTAACCTAGATTTGTGGCTGTGTTAAATATTTATTTAATTTCTTTTGCATTTCTTCAATCTGTTCTTGCTTCTAAAAATAAATATTAAATCTAGAGGTAAATACTGGCTCCTTTTGAATACTGGTGAACTATAATCAACCTGAAATGGTTGTATTTACGTTAACGTTGTAAAAACTTTATTCAGTAACGGTAATCAAATTGTAACTTGAAACCGTTATCATATTTTTATTTATATGTATATAAATTTTGTATCCTTTTATTTTTAATCCTGCCAGCATTTTCTTGTTGTTGTGGTTGTTTGTGTAGTCTGTGGCTTGTTAGCAAAAATTTATTTAAATCTCTTAAAAAGTCTTTTTTTGTTATATTTTTTAGTTTTACGTTTCTTTATCGCACACACAGCGATATTTTGTTTTATTTCGAAGCATAGTTTCAGGCAAAAGGTAGATGAGGGTTTTGCTTTATTTTTTTTTTTTTTTGTTTTTTCTTTTTTATAATAAAAAATAGACATACATTTATCACATACATATATAAATATCTGTTTGTGTAAATGTTTATGGTTTTTATATTATTTTTTAGCCGTATTTTTATTTAGATATTCAAGCTTTAATTCGCATTCTAGACAAATTAAGGAATGTGCTTTGTTGAAAATGTGAGAATTTAAATGCCAAAATGCCAAACCAGATTTGTATAAAAATCTTAATAAATAATTTTATTTTTAAAGTTAAAACAGCTTCAAAATAAAATTTCAGCGGCTTGTATTTTTCTTTTGTTCTAAAATGTACAAGTGTCTATCCCCGTTGTAGTTTGATTTTAAATTAGTTTCAAAAGATTGAATTATAGTGTCGTATAATAAGTTCTTTATAAAAAAAGAACGTAACGCCTGAAGGTAGGTTAGGATTAAATTTTTAGCTTTCTTTTTATTTCAAATATTTCGAAAACTGTATTTAGTAGTTGGGCAGGAAGTACTGCATGTAGTTTGGCTAATCTTTACATCTTTATTTAAAATAATTTGACTTCAATGCCTGAATTTAGTTTTTAGCTGGTCTAACCAGACAATTGCCTAAAAATTCTTCTTAGTATTTTAAAACCCATTTTTTCTTGTTGGACAAAATGACGTAGAGTAGGTCGTATTTTTATACAACTGACAATGTCTGCATATAACCCCGTCTAATATTGACTTTCACATAAACAGTTATTTTATTTCTAATCCCTAAAAGTATGCTTGGATTAATGTCTTAGGTCTTTTTACTCGTTTTCGTAAGGTTAGTCTAAAAGCTATTATTTTAAGTATCTCCAAAACTGAACATGTTTTAAAGACAAAAGGTACTCTATGTCCTTTTTTAAACCACTGACAATGTGTGTGTGTTAATTCAAAGCCAGCGTTTAAATAGTTTAAGCCTGAAAGCGTTACAAACAAACTCTTAATCATTTTCTTTTTTACTTATGGATCATCGATTCAAAATTAATTTATTAAATAAACTGTACTAATTTTATTCTAAATTTGAGTTCATTAAACCCCCTGTGTTCTATTTTCCAAATCCCTTAGGTATCATTTTAGTTCTTCTTCAATCATCTCAAGCAATTAGATACAGTTTGAATAAAATTATATTTGAACAGAAGTTAAAATACATCTTTGTTCTTTGTAATAGCAGGAGACACTTTTTGTGCAAATTTTAAACTTCTGTATGTTGCAATACAAAACTTTAATGGCACTTTTTTTTAATATATTTTTCTAACATTTTTTTCTTAAAACTTTTCTAAACTACTTCTGATATTTAAGCCTGCCCAGGAATGTGTCCATCTTTTAAAATTCCTATTTCACTACTTTTTCCCGGTTAAGAATTAATTCTCTAGTTACGCTGACTGATATTAGCACGGAACAATGACTTTTGATTGTCTTATATTAAATTTAAATCTTGTTACTATTTTTTTTTTTAATTAAATTTCTTTAGAGTTGTAGTTATGGTTTTCTTTATTTTGATTCTTTTTTTTTGGCTTTTCCTGGGATAAAAATTTTCTTTGGAATTTTTGTTCATGCTGGTAACACAATAAACCTTTCGTGCCGTTAAAATAAACCGTATTCTTTGTTTTTTAATGTTAGGTGTTTAGTTTTGAATGAAAAATATAAATTTTAATAGAAAAATTTTACAAAAGAAATTAAAAAGCAACTTTACGAAAATTTAGCTGTTCTTCAGCCGAGTGTGAAAAATCACTTCTTAGAACAATTTAAAGCCGAAATTTTCATTTTTTAAAGCTAAATATTTAATTTTCCGCATTAAAAAAATATTAAAATAAATTTGAAATGTATTTTAAGACAAATTTGTATGAAGATTTTGTTATAAAACGAATTTCAAAGTAATTTTATTTTTTATGAATATGACAGTACAAATTGAATGTAAATAACAGTAACACGCCTAAGAAAGAGCCATAAAACTTGCAGTTATTACCTCCCGTAAAGTATGCTATGGTTATTTTAAAATATTTCAAAATTATTTAAAAATAATTGTAGAAATAAAATTGTTTTCCTTAATGACATGACATAAACTCATTAGAATGACTTTAAAAATTGAAAGTAGGTTTGGTATTTCCGTTACAAAAAACATAAAAGAGAAAAATGCCCCATAAATAATGTCCCGCAAGTTTTATTTCCTACTGCAAACCCGTTTTGAAAGTCACTCAAATAATTGTTCGCTGCTGTCAAAGTAACGTGTGACATTTGATAATGTTTCCTCCCACATGTGACAGATATTAAAAATAATTCTAGAACTTTCAGCTCAGTTTTTTAGGTGCAACAATAGTTTCGCTCGTCACCAAAGTTTTAATGTACAGACATCTTTTTGCACCGTAGAAAAGTTTGTTCGTGAATACACTCTTTTGAAGCTTAAAGAACCATTTAGAAAGAGATATGCTTCGACTCCAATCATCCGGTAAAAGCAATTACAACAATTTTTATGTGGTCACAACTCGACAACATCGATAAATGACATACATGTTACACGGCACTTAAAATTATGAAACACATATTTAGGGAATGAATCAGTCACAGCCAGCATTCATCTATTAGCAACCGCAATCACGAGAATTGTCCCTCCAGTTGAAAGTCTATAATAACAAGCCATTCACTTGAGACGAGCTTGAGATCTACTGGACCACGTCTCTTGATACCTTTTTGTACTCTCACGTATACAAATTCACATGTGAATCCCTTATTTGAAAATTACGTACCGCTTCATTCTCTTTAAAACAGTGTCCCTTTTACCAAAGTACACCTTTTTAACTTCCTAACAACTTAAGGTCCACATCTATTGATTGTATGAATTTGATGCCTTTAAATTTGATAAACATAAGCGATAGATATAATTAATGTTGAGCTTCTTGCAAAAAAATATTAAGCAATTAAGGATTGTAGAAACCTTGTGCTTTAAGTAAGTCTTTTTAACACTTTCTTTCCAAAATATTTATCGGAATACCGGTCATTTTTTAATCTGACTATTTTCATATTTCTTTAACTAAGGCGTGGTGCTCATTTTGTATTTATTCTCGTTGCACCTATGTTCCACTTTTTATTTCACTCTGTGTCACATTTTCACAGTTTTGAATGCTTTTTTTAAGTCACTGTGATTCTTGCTTAGGGGCGATTTTAATCGCTGTGAAACTGTCTTCTCAATTGTAAAGTGTTCGGAGTTTTTTTTTTTTTTTATTAAATTTCATATGTCGAATATCTTTTATCGAGCCCTAGCTGATTACCTGTAGATTGAAATTAAGAGAATCTGTAAATAAATCACAATTAACAGAGGAGTCTAACACCGGATTTATTATTTTGATTTCACAAGGCAAACATATTTGAAGGCTTTTAGCCCTGTCTTAATGATATCGAATTTCGAAAGTTTAACTTCAACACTGAGTGCTGCCAAGTGCAATCTGATATTTCCATTGGAAAGTTTGTCAGTTTTAAGCATAATCGTACTCAAAACGTTTTGACGTACGACCATTATTTGTGTTGTTTACAGTGACTTGAAAAAATTAATATAGAAAAAAATGGAATTTACTCGTAAACATTTTCGTGCAATCATTTTTCATGGATCTATGCGTATGAGCCCGAAACGAAACAGCAATCGACCGTGTGGGTCTTCAAAGACGTGCAAAATCCAACGAAAGTTTTTCGTGGAAGAAGCACTTCGAAGCAAATGGTCGCCTGTTTCTTCGGCAAAACTGGTCATGTGGCGACTGTTCTGCTTGAGCAACATAGGACGGTCACTTCTGAGTGGTACACTACAATTTTTTTGCCTGAAGTCATCAGAGAAATTCGAAAAACCAACAAGAGAAGACGAATCATTGTTCACAATGACAATGCGAGCTCTCACACATCGACTCAAACCAGAGCGTTTTTGACCGGCCAAAACGTCGACCGGTCATCCGCCGTGCAGCACTGACTTGGCACCTAATGACTTCTTCTTGTTTCCGAACATTAAGAAAAAATGCGTGGTCAATGATTTTCGTCGCCAGAAGAAGCTGTTGAAGTGTTCAAAAACCATGTTTTAGAGGTGTCTCAATCGGAGTGGAAAAAGTGCTTCGACAACTGGTTTGGGCGCATGTAAAAGTGTATAAATCATGCTGGAGAATACTTTGAAAAACAATAAAACCATTTTTGATTATAAATATTCGCATTTTCACTATTAGGCCAGAAATATATAGAGCAGCCCGTAGCCGTTTGGAAAATATATATATTTCCAATTTTTTGTTTTCCTATCCCAGTGTGCAATTACGTATTACGTCTCTTTTCATTTTTTTTTTTTTTTTATTTTTACGCTTAGTGTGGTTTTGACTGATCAAACTTGACTGCAGGTATTCCTGCAGAGTCAACCTCTTTGCCATCTAACGCTGTTATAAGTTTTCATTACAAAAATTGTGGAAGATTCGTCCATTTCTGGTTCGTCCGCCTTTAAAAAAGGTTTTGGAAATGCACGAAGTCCGTTTGCTAAATACTCAGCTTCTGTTAGCAATGCAGTCTTTTGCTTTTCATCCTGGTTAAGGTCTAACCATTACAAAAAGTTGGATTTTTCTCTGCTGGTGCTTTAAAAAATTTCATATAGATTCCATGTGATGTCCATGTGTGTTTGTGTAGTAAAATTCTTGTGAAGTGAATTTAATAATTTTTAGTTTGTAATTTTTGTCTATCCCTTTTTCTATATCATAAATTGCTAGCAGAAAAGTTTGTTTTATATTTATTTTATTTATTAATTTTGTTGTATTTGTTGTTGCTATCAAATAAAACGTCATTAATTTTCACATACACATTTGAAGAAAAAGGGAGGCATCATTACGTTTTTATTCTTTGCTTTTTTTACATTTTTTTAATTCTTTATCTGCTCTCTTTCTTTTCGCCTCTCTAAGAATGTTAAAGGATAATTAATGACGGTATAAAGGAATGTGTATACTAAATGACAGGTGTGGAGTCGTTTTTGCTGACGAGTATAAATATTTTGCGGTTTTTTTTCTTTCTTTAAAGATTTTTATATGAAATTTTTAGCTAAAATAAACGTCACTTATTGTTGATTATTCTTTGTTTTTTGTATTCTAAATCCTCTCGCATGATATGTATGTATAGAGTTGCCAGATTGGAATTTTTTCAAATGTTTGAAATTTAATAAAACAATTAGTGCAAATAAAGCAATCGTTGAGAATTATAAGTGTTGACAAATATTAAAAAAAGTATATATAATAAAAAATACACTTAAAGAAAAAACTTAACCATAAAATTAAAAAAAAGTTTATTTCAGGTTTTTAAGACTTTGACATGTTTTAGAACGTAAAACTTTTGTTTTGTGTTTTTGAATGGGTTTGAAAATTCTTGTAAGTTAAATAAAATCAAGCCCATCTGGCAACGCTTAAATATGTTTTCATGCTCTCTTTATTTGCTCTTTTCCATTATAATTAAATAATATCTGAAAAAATATGTTTTCTCCCTTAAATTCTTGTTCTCTCTCTTTTTGGAAAAATGTTGCTATAATTTTTTTTTTTTGGTCAGGAGAAAACTACAAAGAGAACGTTAGAGAGAGGGAGAGAAAAGCAGCAATAAAGAGAGAGATAGAGAACTTGCAGTCCTACCGGAAAATTGTTTTGTTTTTCTGTAAAATTTTCTTATGTTTTGATTTGAATCATGTTTGCCTTTTCTATTTATTTATTTTTTGCTTTATTTGTGAGTGATTTATTACTTCGCTTCTATTATTTTCAATTCGTTGTTTAGCTTTTATTTCTGTTGTCTGTCTATATTTTTATAATTTTTTTTTTGTCTCTCTTAAATTTCCTCCGTAGTTGCTTGATTTTGGTGTAGTTTTATGTGAATTTTTATTTTATTGCTGTCTTTATGGTGTGTTAGTGTGTGAATGTATGTTTTTGTGTAATAACTTCTATTATATTTCCTTCCTTATTGACTAGTTTTTATTTTAGTAGTATTTCCTTCATGCTTATCATTCTTTCGTGTGCTTCGTTTTTGTTTTTGTTGCTGCTTGCCCAAGTTTGTTAAAACAGTCATGTTCGATAAAGTAGAAACGTCTTTTATAACTGCATTTTATTTTACATTCACGTGTACTATGACCGCATATCATTTCAAAATAAATTTTAGACGAATGAATAATGAAAACCTGTGCTAAAGTTTTAACAAAATAAAATTTGAACCTTCAAAGATTCCATGATAGACTTCGTGTTCGGCTTCTTCTTGCATGTGAAATTTTCTAATATCTAGAACTTTTTCATAAGACCGCTTTTGTCTTCTTTTAATTATATTTTTTAAAATCCACAGCTGCTTAGTTTACTTTACAAAAAGATTAGAATATTTGTTTATGAATTTAATAGCACTACACGGAGAGAAAAATTCAGGTGAATTTGTTTTTTTAGCCGAAATTGTATTTACGGTCCACACTTGAAGCCTTATGAAACAACTAGAAATGTAATTATTTCTAAAAATTATTTCAAGAATTTATAAAAAGTAAAATAAAACTGCTACAGCCGTATGAGTAAAGGAATTGAGCAGAACTTTAGTGTGATTTGCCGTAAGGCCAGCCACTCTAAATCATTGTAAATAGTTATCGTGATCTAAATATACATTCTAGAACTATTTTTGGTTTCAAATTGTGTGGAGTGGCTTGCAGAGACCCTGCTTAGTTTTGGCAATTATGCCAACCTCATGCCAAAGTTTTGTTGTGCATACGGCCGTTAAGTTTTAGTAACCAAGCGTAACTAAAGCTAAAATTCAGTATTTAAGACTTTATGTGGGTTCGTCAATAAGACAAAAGTTTATTAAAAACCCTAAATGAAATTTTTAACTCTTATACACAAATTTGGGATTAAATCTGTGTACGTCTATGTTATTGTTGTTGTTTTTGTAGATTCATTTAATGTTTGTTGCCATGGCATTTTTCTGTAAAACAGGGTTTTTTTCTTCCACTTCTTCTCTTTTCTTTAATTATTCTACACTGTTGCTTTGTTTTTTTTTTTTTTTTTAATTATTGTGCTACAGAAATACTTGTACCCAGGACCCTGTGAGTGTATGTCACACTCACTTGTATAAATTTATGATTGCACTGCGATTCATTTAATTTACTCGCATGTATGTTGATTTTTATTGTGTTCGTTTCTTGTTTTTGTTATGTGTTTTTCTTTGTATTCCGTATAACTTGAATTTTTTTTTTCAACTCATTACATTTCAATTGTTTTTTAGTTTGTGATCATTAAGTGTGTTAAAATGCAAAATAAAACAGAGCATTTTTTTTAAAGAAACAAAAGCAAATTGTGCTAAAACAACAACTTCTAAGGAAATTTATAATGTAAAGACACAACTGATTTAATAAATAAAATCTTGCCACCGGCAATAAAAGTTTACTTTTAAGGGTAAAATAATAAAAGCATACTTTTAGGCGGAAAACAATTAAAGCATAATTTTTGTTACAATACAATAAATGCATAGTTTTAGGGGTATAAGCAAAAGTAATGAACCTGTATAGATGTCATCTGATAGAAAAATCATAATGATCACGTCGATCGATCGATGGCCAATGTGTTGCACGTACATACACAAATCAGCAGAAATCAGTTACGATATAGCTTAGGTGCTGCACAGAATGTACAAACAGAAATGAGGAAATGCATACGTAGCTGCTCCTTGTGAAGACTTCTTTTAATGATATCGGTATCAGAAAACATAAAAAAGAAAACATTAAAAAAATTCCATAGCAAAACGCGGCAAGAGAGTGAGGACGCACTGGTATAGATGAAGTGGCAAGTGCAACGCGGCCTACAAACTCGTATTAACGCCTGCAATAAAGTGAAGAGGTAAAAACACTCGTGTTATGTGGAAACAGACACGACGCCAAACAAAAATTTAATTTTTACTAAAATAGTTTCGTGAAGGGACGAACAAGTGAGATTGGTGACTCCTTCGTCGAGTATGTTTATATCAGAGTGTGTCAAAATATTTGGTACGCCCTCTCCAACTTATTTTGTGACTTCAATAATATTTTTCATGTTCAAAAAAATATATCCAGCTGAGCTTTATAACACAGCCAAGATTTATTGTTTATAAACTAGAGTCTAAAGGTATCTGTCCCACCTTCAATTGGTGTATTTCCGACCATCACCACAAGGAAGTGAGGTATTAGTTGCCCTTCACGACATGCCAGCATACAGTCATCATGTAATTTAACAGCATTAGATTTGTTTTCATGAGATCTCTTGTGGTGGGAGGTCAATTGCAAAAGGCTTGTTCATTAAAGAAAAAAGTTCAGAGCTAAATTAAAGAACAATGAATGAAATAAACATTTTCGATTAATGTTGTTACTATCGGCAATAAGTAAGCCAGAGCTTACATTTATTCCCTATTAAATTATATGAGAGGTCTTACCCCTAAAATTATGCTCTATTTATTTTTCATGAACTCCTGAGATACATACGTTGACACAATTTAGTCTATGAACTAACTTAACAACTAACTACAACAAGTATTTATGTCAATCTTGACCTTTATAGTACACATTCCAATAAAACCTCAAGCAGCGCATAAAGAGTGTGAGTCTACATTTTTATTGCTACAAACAATAAATCACTGATTGCATTTTTTTGTTCGTAGTAAAAATATGTCATTTTTTTTAAATAAAAATAATAAAATCATATAAAAATATTTGCGTCATATTTTTTCTTTCTCTTTCCCTTCAACTCTTGCTCTTTCTCCTCGTCGCTTTGCTAAGAAACTTGTTGCTGATAATAAAAAATTTTGCCTTCTGTGTGATGCATTTTGCATTCTTTTGTTTAACTAATTTAAATGTTTGTTTGTTTGTTGTAGCTTTTTATTTTTATTTTGTGTTAAATATTTGTTTAATAATTATTTTAATATCTTTGATATTATGACTGTAAATTTATTTTTATTGTTATTTTTTTTATTTTTTATTTTTATTAAGTTCATTGTTGTCTTTATCTAAAAAGAAAAATACTTAAATGTTAATATTTTTTTTCCAAGATATAAAAATGATTTTGTGGCTCATAAAATCTAATTGAATTTTTTATATAAGAAATTACTTATATTTATGAATGTGATTTAATTTTTAATATCCCTACCAAGAAATTCTTTAAGAGCCGAGTTCAGTTCAGTTTGAGTTCAATTTCATCACAATTACTATTTCTGTTAATCTTCTTTTTCTTCTTTTCATATTCTAAAAGACGTCTTTAAAAACAAACCAACAATTTATTTTAATTTTAAATATTTTACATTTTGAAAGTTTGTATGCTGACTATTCAATCGCTCCGAAATAATTTAACTGATTTAATCAAATTGGTGAAGTGTAACTTTGTCTTTATCGCCCAACGTAAAATTGCTGAAGGAAGTAAAAACTTTATTTTACAGAAATAGAAGTCTACTTTTAGGCGTCAAAAAATAAATAATTTTTATTTGAACTCGCAGAAAGAAATGGTTAACAACAACAAATGTGTAAACAATTTATCACTAAACCATTTACAACAATTTAATATTGAATGGCGTTGTCGTTGTGGTGCCATTGGTTCTTAATTAGAATGTTTTGTAATTATTTGTTTATACCATGACCACCAGGATTTATCAGTTTTTCCTTTCTCTGATATGCCATCGTGTGGTGAACATATGATTAGTATTAGATATTTTTAATATGATTATTTAAGGTAAAATAACTTTGCTGAAAGTTCGATAAATACCCGTGTATTCAAGAATGAAGTTCATTCTAAATTTGTATTGTTTTTTGTTTGTTTTATTTTTTGTAAAATCTAACGGAGTTTTAGGGAATTTTGGCAGTTTAAAAATCAGTGGCAACACTGTTTACTGTAATAATCATATCCCAGCAAGAAATGGATAACCAAAACCAAAAAGCACAAAATTTTGCATTAAACCATTTTCAACAATTTTGTATTAAACGGCGTTGTCATTGTAGCGCTATTGGACTAACTTTTTTTAATTAACTTTTTTTTCTGGCTTGTGATAATGGATGTTTGTTAAGCAATTTTTTTTAAAGATAACTCTAAGTTTATATTATTTTTTTAAATTAATGGTTTAGAGGAATTTTGATAATTAAAAAAAAAAAAAAAGATAGTGGCAACGCTGTTAGCCATAGATATCATATTCATACAAAAGTTTCGGTAACTTTTTTCCTTGTGTTCTTAAAAATGTGGTAGAAACTTTCCCCTATGCAGTGACGTATATTTCGGCCAAAACTCGGTCAAGTATTCATCACTGTTCAACATTAGACACTGTTAAGTGTTATTGCTTCTAAAGAAACTCACATTAATTGAAGCAAAACTGTACGACTAATAAAAGAAAAAAATTAATTAATAAAGATTTTGGTTTGGCTTTTCAACGCTGTTTTTTCTTTTGATGGAAAATGTTAATTTTTATTTTCAACAAGTGGCACTTTATTTTATAAATTCTTGTTCTGTGTTTCTTACTTTGAGTTTCTGCATAAGTTTTCTTTTCATAAAACAGGCTTCTAAACCAGCTCATCTACCGCTGTTACACAAGACTTCGGAATGCTTGGGCCATTTTTTCAATTTGGTTGTTTTTTAAAACAATTTATTTATCGATGGTATTAAAGCACACTTTTTTATATTTAAAGAACTCTGTTAGGATTTGAACTCAAGTCTCATGATCTTTTGTTTAACAAACAAGTAGACAACTTAACTAAAACAGCAGCGGCGGATGTTCAATTTGTATAACTAGCTAACTTTTTTAATTCTGTTTAAAAGCACCACACTTTTTAGTGGTGCAAGTAACACATATTAAAAAAATGTCAACCGAAAATATCAATATAAGCTTTTTACTAAAGCACTTCAAATTTTATTTCGGTAACCATCAGTGATATCACCTATTTCTATCGGAATGGTTTAATTTCCGTATTTTACTTCATTCCTACCTATTTTTTTTTTTTTTTCTAAAAAAAGCAGAATCTCTACTCGTTAATGACAAGGCTAATCTAAGTAAGGACACATAAAAAAACTAAATTCAAAAATCGCAAATAACGATTTTTCTAAGAAAGTTAATTCTACTTTAATATTTAAAAGTGGTTTCATTCCGCTTCGTTACGTTGCGGAATTGAAACCACTTTCTGTGACATGCTTGAATACATTGCATTTTATTTTAATGACATAATTCTTTTATTAATATTTTTATTTTCAACAACAAAATTAATAAATAAATAAAGAAAATTTAAAAAAATATTTGTTTGCAAAAGTAGAACCTTCAAAGTTTAATAATTTAAAAAATTTTTAGAAGAAACTTCAGAATAGTTTTTTCTGTGTGTTAAAAATTCTAGGGCTGGGTTTAGTGTCCATCCAATAGCACATAACCAGTTCCTTAAATACACTTTTAATTTAATTCTACAAATATATGTGGTAGTTTTAAACAATTTTTTCTTTTTTTTTAATCCAAAGTAATGTTGAAAAATATTTTCTGCATTTATGATTTCAAAACAAATCTTTAATAAATATTTCCTTCGAGTATGCTTCTATTCAGTATTTGTTACTTAAGCTGCTTTATATTTATGACGGAAATTTTTTAAAAAGCTTAACCTAAATATTTATTTACCACTTTTCCACTGCTGCACTATTTAAATCACACATTAAAAAATATAACAACAGCAGGGGGCCATTGGTCTTGCAAAGAAGGACGATACACCCGCAGATACATTCTTCTCTATTTAAAATTTTTATAATGAAGTTGTGCTATAAAGCCAACGTGGAGGGAGATTAGCAGGATTTAAATAAAATTTATACAAATTTATTACTTGACTCATGCAACACGGTTCATTTGCACGAATGACCATATTTTAAATGAAAAAAAGTTTTTAAAAATTACTACATTTGGCGTGTCAGAAACATTAACTAAAAAACTTGTTTAAAAATAAAAACCTTTAAACAACTCAATAAACTAAACGTGACAAAGTTGAAATATATTTCAATTTACTTTTTTTTTTAACACAAAAACAGCAAAAATCAAATAAACAAAAAAAAAAAAAACAGTAAAACTTAGTGCCTAAACACGTGACGTATGATTTATTTTAATTCATTTATGGTGCATAAATTAATTAGTTGTTGTTCATACGCCATAATGCCTATGCAGAATTTTTATTTAAAAATTGTAGAGTTTAAATTAAAAAGTAAATAAATTTATAAAGATTACTGTTTTCAATTATTTAAAATATTAATTATTTTTACAAAAGACAAACACAAAACTAGTCGTCATGAAATATATCGCGTAAATATTTATGTTGGCCCCCAGTCATCCTGAACATTAATTTTCATGTGCGGTTTGTAAATAGTATTGCTCAGATAAGGCACTGATCTCGAATGGCTGAAATAAAATTTTCTGACTTGCTTCTCCCTTTAAGTAACAACAAGCAGGCGCTATATTAGGCCTTTCCGATTCTTATGTACCGTATCAAAGGAATTGTATTATTATTTTCTTAATATATAGATTTTTTGGCAGAGATTTTTTTGATTGAAGACAGATGTTGACGATATGTCTTTGGTTGTTGTGAAAATATAGGCGAGCGTCATATTCCAAAGTCGTTTTTCTAAGCTTTTAATTTTTAATTAAATTTTAATCTTTTGAATTAAAATAAAAATTTTTCTTAAACTCATTTTTTTTTTTTTGTGAAACTTTAGTGAAAATGTAATATTTGAGTGACATTTCGTTCGCTTCGTAAAATCATGCTTTTTTTAGTTACAGTTTTTGCTTGACTTTTCCTGAAAAGCAGAAAACATTAAAAACATCTTCGAAATTAAGAGCAAATTAAATAGAATCGTTCTACCTGTCTTGACTATACCAATTTTTAAGAAGGGGCCACTAGATCTCCGTAATATTCAGTGGAACCCTGGAGGAGCTTCTTAACCTCTGGAGGGGCTATTAGGAGAGGTTACTTAAAATCTTGAGTAGACACTCAAGATCTGCAGGGGCCAGCTATTTGCCACTGAAACTTGTAGAGTTACCACTAATCCTCTAGAGGGGCCACTCAACCTTTGGAGGGGACACTCAAGTTCTGAAAGGGCCACTCATGAAGGGGTTAGCGATAAAGAATATAAAAAAATGTTGGATATTTTTTAGAGATGGTCAGTTCGTTTTTGATTTTTAAAAACATGTTAGACACAATTTTGTTAAATCGTATTTTATTTTTACTTTTTGTGACTTTAATTTAGTATTTTTTCAAAACATTTTTGTAATTCATTGTGAATACAAAATATCTTAAAATCTTATTATTGGTTAAAATTATATCTTACGGCTGAAAAAAAAAAAAAAACAGTTTAAGAATATATCAAATGAAAGAATTTCTCGATTGTAGTATTTATCATCGACGTATGAGTAATTTGAATAGACAGTTTAAAAAATATTAGTCATACGCCTTAAATCTTTTCTTCTATTTAGCACTGTGATGGATTTTGAAATTGTTTATTTTTAACCCATTTTTCTAAAAAAAAAAATAAAAAAAAAAAACAGGCGACTGCAAATAAATTATTTAAGGCCGAAATAAATTCCTTAATTAAATAACCAGGCTTGAATATTCATCAAATGAATTAAATAATAAATGAGATGGTCATGAGTTAAATTAAGAGTTTTCATCTTGACTTAGGAAACTTGCACTTAAAGGATGTTTTTCTTTCTTGAAACTCCATAGAAATTTGCATTTACAGAAAAATAACCAAAAAAATTAATAAAATCACTTGAAAACATCAATCATTTCTACACCCACACACACACAAAGAGAGGAGAATAAAAAGGAAAACACATGTAACAATTCATGTTTAATTGTGTGTGATTCATTACATGTTATTCGATATCTGACTTGTGATTAAATTTTTAATTGTAGTTTTTGTTGCTTTTGTCACTTTATGCTTCGTTTCTCTTTCTTACCTTCTTCTGATAGTTGTTGATGGCATTCAATAAAAATTTATTTGTCTGCCTTTGTTGTCTTTTCGTTGCCCTTTTAACTTTTTAGTTAATGGGCATTATCTGTGTTTACAGAAGTATTTCCTCACCATCCTTTTCCTGTTTTTATGTCCTTTTAATTAAAGAGTTAAGTAGAAATGCATGTAAAAAGACTGAAGTACGAGTAAATTGCTTATTTGTTCATGTGAGTTTATTTAATTTTTTAATAAGAGTTTATTTAATTTTTTAAAAGTTTTTTTTTCTTAGTTTTAATGGAAAAAAGCATATAAAGAAGAGTCTTCTCCTTTCTGTTGTTTTATTGAATAAAATATCAGCAGCTTATTTTAGGGAATAAACTTCAGATCCTTAAAAGTCATCTTGGTGACAGATAAATCTTAGTTACCCTCGCTCGAACTAAACGAACTTTTTATATTGTTATTTAATCCAGTATTTTTTTATAAATTGACTTTTATGTAGTTTTGTTGCAACTAACTTTTTTCTTTCTCTTTTCCAAAGCGCAGATGAAAGTGCAAAAAATAAACTAAATTCGCTTTCTTTAACTTTTAAAAGAAATGGGATGTTAAATAATTTACTTTATTAAAAGGAAATAAAGCGAAGGGGAAAAAATAAAATTTTGGAATAGAAAATTAAAAGGGGGTAATAAATTGTTTTTAGTGCTATAAGACTGATTTTACTTTTGCAAAAAATAATTGAAGTAACTTTTTTAACACTAAAGGGATTGCGATATTTTAAGTTAGTAACGTTCCAAAAAGAAATCAAATTGCTTTTAATTAACAATAAGTAACGTACAAAAAAGGAACATGAAGCCTTATTAGGAAAAAAAATTATTTTTTTCATTTAATTTATATTTTATTTTTTTAAAAATATTTTATTTAAAAATATATTTTTTATTTATTTTTGTTTTTTAAGTACATTTTAAAAATACTTTTAAATATATTTTTTATAAAAGCAATTTAACTTGAAAAGTACTTTTTACAAAAAGTACCTTTTTTAATTAAAGATATTTTTGGTACTTTTTGCTGAGTGTCCCACTTTACAATAGTACTTTTTCTTAAAAGGGCTTTTCTTCTTACAAAATATCCTTCCTAATTAATAAGTAATTAATAATTAAAAATTTATTATCATTTTAGATAAGATTTATACAGATTTAAAATAAATTAATTTTTAATTTGACCCAGTTGCACAAAAAGTACTTTTTTTTATTAACGATAATTTTTTTTAACGAAGAAGCCTTTTCTTGCACAAGTTATTTTTGACAGCAGAGAAATATTCTCCAAAAAAATTTTTTTGTTAAGTATTCTTTTAAATATATTAATAATACCTTTATTGCTTTATTGTTATTTTGTTTTTTTTTTTGTGCAAAAAGTACCATTAAAAAAACTATTTACATGGTATTTTTCCACAACAGAGATTAAATAAAAAAAATGTAATAAAATATTTCAGATGTGTAAATGACTTTTCTATATAAATGTTAAGTTTTAAAAATAAAGTAACAGAAGCAAAAAGTATTTTTTTTACAAACAAATCGTATAAAAATTACTTTTTGACAAAAAAGGTGATATTCATAAAGTAGACCTATGTATTTTATTACAATTCTGCACACAAAATACTATTTACAAAAATTCTTTTTATAAAAAGTACTCAAGGAACATAAAAATCACTTTCTAAAAAAAAGTATTTCTCACAGGAAAACGTTTTTTCAAAGGTAATTATTTTAAAAACATATATTTTTGCATTAAGTGATTTTTTACTTTAGGACTTTTTAACGCCTTTTTATAAAGGCCAACATTTTTAAGGGTGCTATTTATAAAAAAGGGGGTACTATTTTATAAAAAAGGGATACTATTTACAAATAAATTAGATATTTAAAAAATAAATTTAAGAAATTATCCTTCTCTGAAAGAAATTTTATTAAATTTACTTGAAATTCTATGTATTTTAAAAATATTAATTCTTTAAAACTGCCGGTAAAAATAAACCTTTTAACAAAAAGCATTTTTAATGCAAAACTTTAAAACGTTTCTTATATTAATAATAATAGATATAAAAAATATTTTTTTTGTGATTAGCAGCAATCTTTGAAAAAAATATTCGAATAAAATTTTTTTGTACTAAAAGTTACTTTTATAAGAAAGTAACTGTTTTAATATTTCATACCATAAAGGTACTCAAAAATAATTCCTACAACGTAAAAAAGATATTTAATCAGTGTTTATTTTTTGAAAAAGTTTATTCAAAAAAAAATTTTTTTTTGGTACTTTTTTCAAAGAGTATCTTTCCGGGAAGTATATTTATATAAAAGTTTATTTAAAAAAGTAACTTTTTTTGAAAAGTTCTTGCAAAAAAGGTGTATTACGAGAAGTATCTTTTAAAAGGGTAGTTTTTTTTGTAGATGCCTTTAAAATAAAAAGTATTTTTTTGTAAATTTTTTCCGCATCAGAATTTTAACCGTGGATATTATAAATGAATTACAGAGAGAACAACAAAGATATGCTTTAGGTTGTGTGTATACTTCTTTCAACCAAATTAATATTGATTTGTTGGTAAAATGGATGATCTTTAAAATGTACACAAGGATGTGGCGGTCCAGAAAATGCTGAGTTTCATTTTGGTGGCGCTTTTTTTTTTCTTTTTTTTTTTTTTTTTCTTTGGAAAACGTCTGTACTTAATTTGTTTTCTAGAAACTCTTTTGAGAAATTAATTGAATTAATGAACCTAAAGCCGAAAAAAGTAAATTTTAATTCTAACGTACTTTTCCTAAAAGAAAGATTAAAAAAATTTTTTTTTTAATCTTCAAACAATTTTTTTTTTTAATCTTCAAAAGAAATTTTCCTTTGAAATTTATCGTAAAAAAAGTACTTTTAACAGAAAATAGTTAATGTTATGAAAGTTTGCTTATATGAAAACAAAAAAAAAATAATAATAATAAAAGCATCAAAAGAATGTTTGCTGGGATGTCATGACAAATATATACTTTGTTGTGGTTGTAAAACAAACTACATTTTCAGCAAACTTTGAATTTTAAATTCTAAGCTTTCGAAATTTAATAATAAGCTTTCTTATGTTAAGTTAAATGCTTTTTGTAAACACAGAGTGTCTCATAAATAAATAAGCTTTTATATAATTGTAACATTTTCTACAGCACTAACAAAAGCTTTTAATCAAACTTTTTATATGTCAAAATAAACATTTGAATGTTATTTGTTTTAACATCAACTAGATTTTTTAACATTTGCATTTACATTAAATGACTTTCTTTAGACTGTCATACATAAATATAAAATAGTTTAACTTGCAAAAAATATTGTAAACAATTTTGCATTTGCTTTAAATATTTTCGCATGCTCTCCGCACCATTTGCATATGAATGAATTTTCTTGGAAATTTTTGCAACTTTCTTGACATTGAAAGATTTACATGATAATAAAAAACTTTTACCATCATTAATCTTAAATGACATTCCGACTACAAATATGTACGTTTAAAATTTCAGGCAACGATGGTCAGAAATTCGTTTAATTTCCATCGCATCAGCAGAGAAAAAAATTTTTTTTGTTTGTTTAAATTTTTTAATAAAAAGGAACTAAAATTAAGAAAACTTATTTAAAGCAATTTCATAAATCTATTTAATTTTCTTTTTTCATTTACGATTTTTGCCAAAACTTTTGCAAATCTTTTAACACAATTTGTTACAAATGTGAAATTTAAATTAAATTCAACAATTGTGTGGATGTGTGTGTGTTTTACCAACTGCATGCTGTTCAAATTAAGTTAAATTGTTTTAGGAATTTGTAATTTTCAATTGTAGCACTTATTTTTAAAATGCTTTCTTTTTCACAGTTGGAACAGCCGGAAACTTTACAAACATTTGTTTTAAAATTTTCTTTTAAAATTATTCATTCCACAATGAGTGTCAGTGTTTTAAGTGAAAGTTGGTCAGTGAAGAATAAAAAAGTAAAAAATAGATTAATTGTTGGTACAAGCCAGAAATCATTGAAATAATTTATTATTCCCAATTCGAAAACTTGAGATTTTTCTTAAAATTAAAAAATGTTTCTTTCAAAACTCCAAGAATTATTTTCTTTTAGGCCACTTAATTTACTCAAGCATTTAATATATTGTTTTTTAAAAAACAAACATTTCTACTGCACACGCAACTTATCTGGCCTGCTTTTGTAATACTGCTATATTGCATAACACTGCGAATCTTGTTTACAAGCGATTAAAAACGTCTATAATCTTTTGATATGGAGAGATCTGGCATCCTTGTTTTTTTGTTTTTATGCTTTTAGTTATCTTTTAGTTCTTCCTCACTCGTCGTGCTTTTTTTTACAATTCTACTTCTTTTTCTTTCTTAATTTGATTTTGTTGTAAATCAACTATGAAGAAGATTTTTTTAAACGCAAAATTTCTGATATCAAAAAGATGGAAATAACATGTAACTAGAAAATAATTTAAATAAATAAAACAATATTTTCAAAGAAGGTTTAAAATTGTTAGTTTTCACTTTTGTCTTTTATTATTTGTAGACAACTTTGATATGTATAAAAAAGTCAATATGCACAGTTATTCGTTTTATATTTAACAAATTTGTTTCCCCTTTTAAAGATTTAAAAAAAAATTTCTTTTTTTCCTCTTAAATTACTACAAAAAAAATTCACTACATTGTCACTTGTTTTTAAAGTTCTCCCTTGAGCATTTTTTTAGATTTTCTCTTACAAAAAAAATTTTAAAATGTTAAGAAAAAGACACAAAAAATATTGCAGTAGTAGACAAAAATAAAAATGGGATACAAATTATACCCCAGGCGTTACCACAAATTACAAAGTTTTATATGAATAAAAATGTAAAAAAATGCACGTTGCAAAAAAAAAAAAGTAATAGAGGACAATTTAAGTTAAAACAGACTAATGTGTAAATAAAAATCGCTTATAAAAAAAGTTCTACAGTGAAACAGATGTTATGGAAAATGTTTTTGATTTGCTACAAAAACTCAATAAATAAAAAATTTTCGAAATGGAATTTAATCTAAAAAATTGTATGATTTTTTTTTTTAATTATCAAATGAACTGTTTGATGTTATAAAAAAAATTAATTAAAAATTTGGGTTATGTTCGTTTGAAATTTTTTTGTCAGCAAAGAAAAAAATGCCCAGAGAGAACATGAAAAATTAAACATCAGCAGAAGGTAAAGCGGTGTTTTCTAGATCGCTAAATGCATCATCAGCGTTCTTCACTTCTATCCAACTTAAAATTTGTCAATTGTGAGCATTATCTGAATATCAATCAATCAATATTTATTTAGTTAGACGTAGGTTACAAACAACTCAAGGCTTTTATTTTGTTGTTCTCTCTATAAATCGTTAAATACATTGTTTGTGCTTTCTGCCAACCATCGGCTTAGCTACGAGTATAATTTTAATGTCTTTTCCTTTAATGCTTTTTTTCTTCACAATATTGTAAATACTGTTCCAATAAAATATAAATATATTTATAATTAATAAAATGATAACACGCTTAGCGAAAGAATGGCATCAGTGTTCACAATAAAGAAAAGTCAATTTATACCAAACTCCCTTTAATGTTGTCACCGTAAACAAAAAACTAAAAAAATAAAAAATAAATAAATAAAATAAAATAAATAGAAAATATAAATTTTATCATTTGAACACTTTTTACCTTCTACAAACAAAAAAGAAAACGAATAAATTTTACACGAAAATAAATAATACCATTGAATTATACAATTTCCCAAGTCAAGGTCGAAGGTTACGCAAAAAAACCCAAACTTGACATTCAAGTAATAATTTTATAAAAAAAATTATATCGAAATAAAAAACGGATTGCTGCTAACTTACACACACTAACATAAGAAGCACATTGAATGTGTTTTTTCTTTTTTTTTTAAAGCGATTTTCACTTTCAGCATTGAGATAAAAAGATAAAATTGGTTTTCTTTAACATTTTTTTATTTGAAAACTTAATAAAAAGTGTAGAATAACGTTTGGCAAGATGTCAAAAGTAAATAATAATAAAAAAAAGTACATAAATAATAAAACCAGACATGTTACAGGACATTTTCTTAGAAATCAAACAGATCATATTTTTTTTTTTTTTTTTTTTTTTTTTGTAAAAAAATTTTCAATTTAATCTTACAAAGAATTTTATGGAAATTTTGAATTTATTTATAAAGAACATGCTTTCTTGCTTTATAAAGTACCCACTGCCAGTCAGAAATTTCTCACTAGTGCACCCGTCGATAAAATTTTGACCTTTCAACTTCTAAAATTTTTTCGTATGATTCGATTTTCCACTTCTCTAATTACACAAATTTATTTTTGTAAACGAATATAGGGAGTTTTGCGTTTATTTAATGCTGTTTGAAAATATTTGTCTTGTTACATCATTTTGGCCTCGAATTGATTTTAAAATTTTTATTTTTCAAAATTTTGTTTCTTCTCAAGTTCACCTTAGGATCTTGTAACAAAAAAAATTATTTTTTAAATTATTGTAATAATCGTTTTTTTATTTAAAATTTGTTTTATCAGATGTCATCCGTCCCCCTCAAAAAGTAAGAAAAACAGTAGAGACTTTTGCTTTTCTAGAGCATCCAACCGTCCATCAGTATTTTTCTGAGTGTCTCGTAATCAAGGGCCCAGAAATTTTTACACCAAAAGTTACGTTTAGTTGTTGGAAATCTTAGTATTGGTTGCTTTTGTACTCCCGAAATAAAATTTTAAACTGTAAAAAATAACACACAAAAATTCAATTTTTATGCAAAAAAATTTTTTATTCAAAAGATCAGTAGATTGATTGAATGATTTCAAGCTTATGGACATCGCAGCTGTTCTTAACGAAACTCCTTCTGAACGTTGAAATTTAAACTACTTTTTCAAGTACGGATGGACGTGTATCTCTAAAAACGTACAATTTTGGCCTTCAACCCTTAAGTTGTTACCAGTTTATCATAAATCACAAATCATAAGCCGAAATCAGTAAATTCACAATCTTAGTGGCAAATTGATAGATCCAGTTCTCAAAATAAACTTATCGTCAATTTTTGATTTCAACAAGTTGATGGTTGTGATCACTGTATAGCAAATAGCGTCACCATGTTGACATCCCACCCCGCCCAAATCAATTTCATCAATATTTAGAAACAACAAAATCATTTATTATGATGCTTTAACGATCTTTTTCCAACATAATGCCAACTCTGACTTCATTTTTGAGAATATACGGTCCAGTGATGCCACCACCATATAACCCGCACAAAACGGATGCAATGGGTCTTCTAGAGTGGGTTTTACTCCATATACGCCAATTCTGATTATTAACGAATCATTTTAGTCAAAACAGAGCCTACTCCTTGTTTTGATGAGTGAATTGATGACTGATCTCTATAATTTAGTAGCGTTATTAAAGCTTCAATCTATTGATTTTCCAAAGCATATTGATCATAAATATTAAAAGGTGAACGTAGTATGACAGTTCACTAGACGGCTAACCCTTTCGAAAGTTCTACCGGTTTTACAAAACACGTTTTAATAGGAGAATGAAACACGAAAAATTTTCTTAGCTACTTTACAGGGACTTTTCAATATGATACACATTTATAAATTGATCGAGCGATAGAGCAGGTATAAATTGTCATTAATTAGATAAAAATTTCAGCTAATAATAATTTTAACAGCACCAGCCCCGTCCATTAAAAACAAAATTACAAATAGTTCAGCAAAATTAACAAAAACTGAAATAATGGCATAGCAGATGTCAATATAAATTTAAGATTTTACAGAACCAAAAATATTTTCCTTTTTTTTATAATAAAAATTTATTACTCGGAACTTTTTATGCCAATTTTAAAAATTTTAATTTTTAAATTTAATTGTTTTATTATTGTTTTTAGTCTTTTTAATTAAAATTATTAATTTTGTTGCCAAAAACACAAGATCTACCTGATTTGAAAATAGTAAAAATTATGCCCACTGTTCCATACTTTTGCAATTACTTTGGCAAATAAACAAACAAAATTATATGATGCTTGAACTTCATAAATAAAACCGGAAATTTAAATTTACTGATGTGTTAAATCTGTTTACTTGCGAGTTTGTGTGTGTATATATATGTGTGCCTGCATGTCAATTTATGTTAGCAAAGATTAAATTGCATGTGTAAATAAACATGCACCCCACATAAACTTGTTAACAACATACTTGCACCTCTTCAACAAACAAAAAAACAAAGTTTAAACTTTCGGAAAGATGATAAAGTTTTTGGGATCAAGAAAAAAATACTCACACTACATGCGCCACACACATACACACATGCACGCACATATGTAGTTAAAATTTCAGCAGGATAAGAAAATCTTGTTTAAGGTTGGAAAAGTGATGATAAAAAAAAACAAGTGATAGTTTTTAAAAAAATGTATGTTGTTGGTTTTGTGTCGAAAAAAAAAATGAGATTTAAAGAAGCAAGACTTTTGCGATATAATTTAACGATAAAATTGTTTGCTTCGCGAATGAAGGTTCTAAATACAAATAAAAAAATTGGAGAAATCACTTCATGAGGGTTTAACTAAATGCAAGCAAAAGTTGCACAAATCCTTGTGAGAATCTATAAAAAAAATATATCACAAACATGACGATTTATTGATTTTATTCATCGGTTAGTGATTGATTAAAAAATAATAAGAAATCAATTTATTTTAATAATTTAAAGGAGGACAATTCACCTCAAAACCAGCCTTTTTTTTAACTCTCAGGCGATAAGGCCTGTTGAATTGTATTCACTTCTTTGGACAGAACTCTGTAACTCCACGTAAGGTTTATTTGTAGAACAGTGTTTAAAAGCCTCTGATGTTATTAAACGCTTTGTACTTTAAAAGATGGTGCAGCCATTTTCCCACTTTTTTACTTGGCGACGTTTTATTAATGTAGAGGAGGGATGGGCAACCTTTTTGTAATAAGGGCTGTCACTGCTTAAAGGCCGGTCACCATACAAATTTTAAATATGTATACGGGCCGCAGTTTGCGTACACGGGGGGCGCAGTTGGCCCGCGTTCCGTGTAGAGTAATACCGACCCGGTGTAGAGTAATACCGACAAAGACATGTCCCGTGCTATAAATTGTTTTTGCTGTTGTTGTTGAACAGTTCACTGATGGGATATGAACTTTGGCCACAAAGTTAAAAACAGCTTATTAATCAACGTGCCAACCACAAGAGCTACTGCAAACTTCATTTATTGTTCTAAAATTGAAAGAGTTAAAAAACGCATTGTGTACTTTGATTTGGTAAACGCAAACATATTATGATTGATCTTTTTAGCTGCAAACCATATTATTGTTTTACATGGAAATTACATTGTTAAGAGTAAAAACTATTATTTTAAAATTTCATATACTTTTTCAGAATATTTTTTTCTGGGTATGAAATAACCCGCCAGCAAACGACTAAAATAATAAAAGAGCACTCAACCAAAGGCGTGACAAAAAAAAAAAAAAATAATAATAATAATAAAATAACATGCAATGGTTATAAATACCATAGTATTTTTTGGACAGCTATAAAAATTTGGTTGCAACAAGAATCTATGTAGCATTTTGTTTTTCTTTCAAACCAAATTAATTAAATTGTTTAAATATTAAAAAAAAGTCTTGTTTATCGTATCTGACGTTTTGCTAATAAAAAATCTATAATTTGTTCACCGCAATCATATTTTGCTACAGAGAACATAATATGGTGCTTGTGACCGTATTGCAACTTAGTTTTATTTCTGCATTTAATCAAAAACTGGGTGGCATATTTTTTGCAGTTCCACTCCATTCATTATGTAAAACGTGCCCATAAAGTTAATCTTTACATGGAGAACAAGACTTAAATTAAATTTTTTTTATAAAATTGCACAGTTTACTAAACACAGAGAAGCAAGAAAGGAAAGTGCCTTACAACCTCTCTTTCTTTAATTGACATTTCCTTATATTTTTTGATATTTATATGAAAAACAAAAGATATTTTATAATTTTGTAATGTGTCACCCATCTCGAGCTTCACATTTTGTTGAGGCGTCTTCAAGAAAGGTCACCAACGATTCGAATTGATTTAAACAAACCATTTTTGAAGTATTTCTGTTAGAACACATTTTTCACTTTTGTTGCAATGGTCGAAGGTAATGCTTCTTTAAATTTTTTTAAATTTTAAATTTAAGTTTAGGGTTTAAGAATTGCAATCAATAAAATAATTAATCGACTTTCTATTCTTTTTCAACATTTCTTTAGAAATGAAAAATTAAGAGAAAAATTTGTTATCAAGCAAAAAAAAATTCTTTTGCTAAATGTTTTCCAAACTTTGATAAAACTCTTGAGGTTTTCCTTTCTTGTCTTAATAAAACTACTCCAACACAAAAAATAAAATAAAAACAAAACTACTAAATTAACAACCTTCTTACATGCACTTGATTACATACGACATGAACAAGTGAAAAAGTAATAAAAAGAAAACTCCCTTCTCCATCTCAAACATGCAAACGTGCAACCTGCAACACAACTTTTTGTAGGGTTTTTTTTTTTTTGTTACTTAAGTGGGAGATAAAAAATGGTAAAAGAAAAGTGAAAGCAAAACACACAATGCATGAAAATATAAATGAACAATCCAACCAAACAAGCAGAAGAAGAAGAATACAAAAGGATTGTAACGCGCATTTAGCGCGCTTTTTTAATGCCATCATCAAAAAAAAAGAAAATTCCTTCAAATCAGTTTCCCTTCACTGCCATATAGAATTTCTTTCTTTGTTGTGAAAAGGACAACGCCTTGAATTTAGAAACACAAATAAAAGAACAAAGAATTTTATACAAAGAAAAGCATAAAAAATAATCAAAAAGATAATACAGCAAAAAAATCTATGTCTCAAAACAAAAGACTCATGGGTAACATGAAAACAAATCTAAAGCTCAATGTCCTTTCTCCGGCTTAATTTTCATCCTTTTTTTTCAGCAGCACTTTTTTTAAGATATATTTACGTTCACTAGTTTCAACGTTTAAAAACGTGTGTATGTGTGTGTGTGTGTTTAAATAAATGTGTGTCTAAATGTGGCATATGTATGTGTGTGTATGTGTTCATTTTTGATAGAGCCAGCAAAATTAGCCACTTTATTGTTGTTGCTTTACCAACTACTCTTAAAGGACTTTATGTTGAGGTTGTTCTGGTATTTAATATTTAACGATACTTAGCGCTGATAATATCCAGTAACGAAAAAAACAAAAATAACAAGGACCCTGTCAACCAAAATAAACTTAAAATGAACACACTGTGACCATTTTGTAAGTTTGCAAGTTTGTTGGTGGCAACAATGAGGTGGTAATTAAAACAATCTCGATGAGAAGGTTTTAAAATTAAAAGAAAAAGATTATTTTTTTGTGGAACAATATTCAAAGGGAAAATAAATCTGTTTAAAAAGACTTTTAATCGAATTAAGAATAAAATGTTATTTTGGGAAAAAAGGGAAAAAAGGTTTTGGTATGACATTGAGAATGTCACAGTCTAATCTATCAGCGCATGTTGTTGCATTTTAAAGCTTTTAATTATTTGAATTTTGTTGGTACGACTGTCTTTTTTCAAGACCTTGAAAAGTTTCCAGAGGTTATTTACTATTCATTATTATTTGCGAACATTTGACCGCAACTTGGTTTTCCTAAAGCGTTTAAATTTAACATGTATCTGCCTGTTGTTAAAGTTCGTACACTGGCCAGTGCTATTCACATACAATGTGTGTTACCATCTCCGACTCCTTCAGGTTCAACCTTAGTTCTAAATTAGCTGTCCCGAAAAATAAATTTTTTACGACGACCTACATTAGAAACTTTGCTCATACAATTGGGTTTCCCAATGCAATTCTAGGTTCTGGTTACTAAAATTCACAGCAAATCCCATTTTCGGCACTTCGCCTGCACTTCTAAAGCAACCTCGAGGGACGACAGGAGCATCAATTTTAATTTTTCTAATCAATAATTTTAGCAGTAGCTATTATATATTCCAGGCAACATATGAGCCGTTTATTTTGAAAATGGAATATGTGCATCACCTTAAAAGTAAAGTGACTGGTGAAAAATTTACTTACGCCACTTTAAAAAAAACAGCTCACATACTTTTAGAGCACATTTTTCGCCTGGGGTGTTGATCCAATACTTTTAATTTTTTTTCATATTTTTTATTAAAAATTATAATAAACTCAATAAAAATTAACGATTTTATGCCGGGTTCTCTTTTGGAAAATTTTATTCGAATAATCACTTATTCGCGAAAAGTAAATGTAAAATATTTTTATATTTAAATGAAAATCTAACCTATTCGAAACATTTGATATAAGTTAAAATTTTATTCCAATGCTTTCTTTATTATTTAATATATTTTATGTTATTTTTAAATAAAATAATCATCATATAACATTTGACCATTTTATTCGAATAATCGAATATTTTCATTCGTATAATCGAATATTTTTATTCGAATAATCGAATATTTTTATTCAAATAATCGAATATTTTTATTCGAATATTTTATTCGAACAATTGAATATTTTTATTCGAATAATCAAATATTTGTTGTCATACCTTTCGGTGAAGACCGTCGTCACTGGCTGTTTATTTAGTACGATTGGCGAGCGCTTTCGATGTAAAGACATCATTTTCAAGCCGCGTTTTGATTAGTACTGGTTGGATAGTGTAACGTGTTTGTTGCGTAGATAGTGGTGGGTACAGGTAGTTTTGTCCGTTAGGATGGTGTCTATTTAAAAACGGTATTATGCAGGTAGATTGCCTGATATCTGTCATCTTTATTGAAGGTATATAATTTTAATATTTCTGTCTTTTATTATTAGGTAGGTAAGTGTGACCATCTGTGGGTGTTTTGCGTTTGTAAGTTTGTTTTAATAGTTTAAGTGGTGTAAAAATTGTGTCCGAGGTTGTATTTACCTGTTCGTTAATAATATCTCCGTTAAACGTTCGTGTTTTGTATATTTCCATGTTTTCAAGAATGTCCAGTCTTCGTCCTTTTTTACTAGGATGTATTAACGTCATACATTCATCTATTTCCCTTGGCTCGTGTTCATGTGTGTTAAGGTGTATTGCGAAGTTAGAGTCTTCTCTTTTCCGTTTATATGATCGTATGTGTTCTGTGAACCTTGTTTTTAATGTTCGTCCAGTTTGTCCTATGTATGTATGGTTGCAGGTGCAAGTAAGTCTGTATACTCCGCTGGTGTTAAATTTATCGGTTATTTCTGTTGATGTCTTGAGATTGTTGCGTAGAGTGTTGCTCGTCTTTAGTGCTGTCTGTAAACCTTCTTTTTGAAAAAGGTTAGTTAGTCTATATATTTCTGGTCCTGTGTAAGTAAAAATGTGTCGTCGTGTTGTATCGACTGTGTCCTTGTTTTCTTTCTTCTTGTTTTTAGTGTTGTATTGTCTAAGTAGTTTGTCGATAGTAGTGCAGTTGTAACCGTTATTTTTAGCTATAGTGTAAATTGTGTCCAGTTCTTTGTTATATTTGTCTGGAGAAAGTGGGACTGTCTTAAGTCTGTTAATCATATGTCTAAATGCTGCGAGTTTATGTTGGGTGGAATGGTTTGAGGAACTGTGGATAGTTATGTCTGTTGTGGTTGGTTTTCTGTATATGTCAAAGTTTAATGAGTCAATTCCTCGTGTTATTGTTATGTCAAGATAATGTAAAGTTCCGTCTTTCTCTTTTTCCATTGTGTATGTGATTTTATTATGTATTGTGTTTAAATCCGTTAGAATTTCCTCTGCGTTGTCCCTTTCTAGGATGCATATTATGTCGTCTACGTATCTGTAATAATGAGTTATTTTATGTTTTTCCATTAGGGTTTTGACGTGCAGTTGTTCTAAATGTTGCATAAATATCTCTGTAAAAATTGCGGATGTCGGGTTTCCCATGCCGAGTCCATCAGGTAATTTATAAAAGTTATTGTTAAATCTGTACCCACCACTATCTACGCAACAAACACGTTACACTATCCAACCAGTACTAATCAAAACGCGGCTTGAAAATGATGTCTTTACATCGAAAGCGCTCGCCAATCGTACTAAATAAACAGCCAGTGACGACGGTCTTCACCGAAAGGTATGACAACAGTATTTTATTTACTGGCGGAATAAATCCAATTAACTTAATACCAAACACAGCTAGTCAAGCTAAGGTACTTTTAACTAGACTTACTAACAAGACACTGCAACTGCACAAGACAATAGCAA